>CAAKHG010029714.1:0-20114 GCA_901007715.1 Dactylopterus volitans
TCTTCTCCCTCTCTTTCTCCCGTCGCTCCCTCTCTTGTTTCTCCTTCTCCCTTTTCTCCGCCTCTTGCTTTTCTCTCTCAATTTGCTCCCGCTCCTTTTTTTCCTTTTCCTTCCTCGCTCGCTCCTGTTTTTCCCTCTCTTTTTGCTCCCTCTCTTTTCTTTCTCTCTCTTTTTGCTCCCTCTCTTTTCTTTCTCTCTCTTTTTGCTCCCTCTCTTTTCTTTCTCTCTCTTTTTGCTCCCTCTCTTTTCTTTCTCTCTCTTGTTTCTCCTTCTCTTTTCTTTCTCTCTCTTGTTTTTCCTTTTCTTTTCTTTCTCTCTCTTGTTTCTCCTTTTCCTTTCTTTCTTTCTCTTGTCTCTCCTTTTCTTTTCTTTCTCTCTCCTGTTTCTCCCTCTCTTTTCTTTCTTTCTCTTGTTTCTCCTTTTCTTTTCTTTCTTTCTCTTGCTTCTCCTTTTCTTTTCTTTCTTTCTCTTGCTTCTCCTTTTCTTTTCTTTCTTTCTCTTGTTTCTCCTTTTCTTTTCTTTCTCTCTCTTGTTTCTCCTTTACTTTTCTTTCTCTCTCCTGTTTCTCCCTTTCTTTTATTTCTCTCTCTTGCTTCTCCTTTTCTTTCCTCTCTCTCTCCTGTCTCTCCCTTTCTTTCCACTCCCTTTCCTGTCTCTCCCTCTCTTTTTGTTCTCTTTCCTGTCTCTCCTTCTCTTTCCTCTCTCTCTCCTGTCTCTCCTTCTCTTTCCACTCCTTCTCCTGCTTCTCCTTCTCTCTCTGCTCCTTGTTCTTCTTCTCCCTCTCCTTCTGCTCCCTCTCGTACTCCTTCGCCTCTCGCTCCTTCTGCTCCTTCCTTCTTTTCTCCCTCTCTTTCTGCTCCTTCTCCTTTCTCTCACTCTCTCGTTTGAGCAGGGCCCTTTTCTCTTTCTCCCGGCGCTCCCTCTCCATCTTCTCCTTCTCCCTCCTCTCCCTCTCCTGCTTCTCCTTCTCTTTCTGCTCCCGCTCCTCCTTTTCCCTCCTCTCTCTCTCCTTGTGCTCCCTCTCTCTCTCCCTCTGCTCCTTCACCTCCCTCTCCTTCTGCCTCTCCTTGTCCCGGTCGTCTCGCTCCACCCTCGGCGGCGTTTGATTGTGGATGGCGGGCAGCTGCTTGGGGAGCGACTGGCGCCTGTCGATGGGGAAAGAGGCAACCGAGTGAGGCGGCCATGTGCGAAGCTCCAAATGAGGCCGGCTGCGGTATCGGACCGTGCGGATTTGCAGCGCTTCCCGCTCCTATGAGTTCATGTTCATGATTTATTAAGAGTCGGAGGCGAGGCTCCGCGCTCACCTCAGCGTCAGGCCCGCTCGGTGCCACGGCTTCCGGGAACACACTCTCACGTAATCCTTCTTGTTGACGTTCTCCAGGAACTTCACGTACAAACGCTGGTAGCGCATTTTCGCATCGCCAAAGTAACCCAGGTACTGCAGGAAGAGAAGACACGCAGGACAAGGTTTAGTCTGCTCGCGGCGTACAGCACGCTCACGGGGCCACTTCATTAGAGAGGTTTCTCGTTGGTCCCGGATGGGCTACAGCAGCAGCATTGGGTAACCCATCAGCTTCAAGGTTGGACATGTTCTGTGCTCAGAGATGTTCCTCTGCAGACCTCGGTTCTAATGAGTGGCTCCAACTGATGGTACCAGTGACGGTCCACCGTGGTCATAAAAGGATGGACATAGCCAGCAGCAACGCTCAGGCTGGTGGTGGAGCTGCTCAGGAAATATCCCTCCACCATCACACCACCACCAGGCTGAGCCGCTGAGACCACACAGGATGGTTCCAGGCCGTCATGGTGTTTACGCCAAATTCTGACCCGACCATCCGGATGTGACTGAGCATCACTGGGTGTCTCCTCTTTGTGGGACCATCCTCTGTAAACCCTAGAGATGGTTGTGTGTGAGAACCCCAGTAGATCAGCAGCTGCTGGGACACTCAGACCAGCAACCAGGACACCTTCAGAGACACTTGAACCACCTTTCTTCTCCATCCTGATGCTGGTTTGAACCTCCACGTCCACACGGCCGAACGCATTTAATTGCTGCAATGTGATTGGCTGACGAGACGTTAACAGGCTGTTGCGCAGGCGTACCTAATAAACTGGCCACTGAGTGCATGTAGTGAAGACTTTGGATGAATTATATTGATTGTGAGGAACCACGTCGCCATTTCATCCTGGTTCACATTTTTCAAAAATGTTATCAGAACTGGCGCATTAATTATGAGCCCTCTGACAAATGTGAAGGGTTTCCCTCCAAGAATTCCAGCGGCAGTAAGAGTAAAGAACCGCTTTTCTGCCTGACTAAGGTTGTTTTTCGCTCAAATGTTTTTCGGGTGATTCGGTGGAAAACTCACGTTACTGGTGGCACAGAACTGCCTCTGACCGTCTTTGATCTCGGGGCTGAACTTCTGGAGCAACGCCTTCTGCACCCTCCAGATTGGAGGAGGCTCCCGGCCGGTCTGCAGCGCCATCTGACGACACCAACAAACCAGGGTGTGACCGACGTATCCCGCCACGCGTGCTTTGCTGGGCGCCTCCGGCGGGACTCACCTTAAGCGTCCCGATGTCCTCTGTTCGAACAACGAACTCGTCCCGCTCGCGGAAGATCCCCTCGCCCCCGCTCTCGCTGTCCTCCTCTTCGCTCTCGCCGGCGATGGCGGCGTCGGCCTGCTTCTTTGCCAAGTGGAGGGAGGTGAGCCGCTGGGACGCCGGGGCCTCCTCCGGGGTGGGAGGGGACGGCGGCGGAGAGGAGGACGAGGACGGCGAGGAGGCGGAGGGCGAGGACGGAGACGGCTGGCCAGCTTCGGGCTCTTGGTCCTGATCGGAGGACGACGGGGGAGGCGTGGCGGACGGAGGGGGGATGGACTGAGCCAGGGGAAGGTTGGAGAGGGGTGATGAGGGGATGGCCGGAGGGGAGGTGGAAGGGGGCGGGGACGTGCCTGCGGTCGGGGCCGGATGATAGGACGCCTGCTGCTGCTCGGACGGGGGGAACGTCTGATTCACTGGCTCGTCATCCTGCTGGATCGGCGCTGGGGACGGCACAGAGAGACACAGTGGAGGGAGGGGCGAGGGCGACGAGTAGGTGGGTGGAGACGGCGAGATGGACGACGACGGGGACGCAGGCGCCGGAGCCAGCACGGGTCCTGGTGGAGATCCTGGACATGGAAAGGATGAGAAGGCAAGTGAGAAGGTGGCCGAGGTGACTCGGTTGTCGTGTCGCAATGGAACCGGCCTGCTGGTTTAGATCCAGTACTCCCGGTTCTGATCCAATTCTACCCCGCCACGCAATTCCTGCAAAATACACCTCAGTTCCCCAAGACTGTGTCGCCACCAGCTGATTGGAAGGCACAATTGTTGACGCTACCCTGAGCAAGCTAACGCCCCGTATCCAACACTGCAAACCGGCAGGGGGCGCCACACTAGCGGCCGTCAACACCTGAATCACCGAAACCTGACCGAACCAGGCGACTTACATCACCACGCTCACCCGCGGGCGGACGCCAGCTTTGGAGGGTGACTCACTGCTGCCTCTGGAGGAACAACGTGGTACTACGACGTGAGACCGACCGGCACCAGCTCACTCAGCTGCTTCTAAAAGTAACTTCTAAAAAATGCATTTAAATCATTGAAGGCTTTTACTTGTCAGAGTTTTCCTCTTGTCCTCATCAGTGACTTCTGATGTCATCACACGACCGACAACACGGGTCGCGGTGACCTTTGGCGTGGTGTGAAATTGCGTAATAATGAGTGAGCGACATTTAAGCTTTATGGTCGGAAACCGCGTGAAGTCACATCTGCTTTGACCTTCGACCACCAAAACCTCATCAGTTCCTCCTTGGCCTGGAGCCGAGGCTCGTTTCCCACCCGGCGGGGTATCTCATGGTGGCGCTCCGCCTTGCGTTCGGACGCGTGTCACGAGGAACGTCTCCATGGCGACGGAGAAACTGCATTTGCTGATGAGTCGCTGACTCTCAGCCGGCTGGAGAGCGTAACATCTACCAGACAATCATGAGCAAACATAAAAAGTCATTACCTTCATCTGCAGGAGCCTCTGACATCGGCATCTCTGATGTTCTGTCCTCCTCCTCCTCTTCCTCCTCCTCTTCTTCCTCTTCCTCCTCCTCCTCCTCTTCCTCCTGCTGCTGCTCCTCCTGCTGCTGCTCTTCTGGGGTTTCCTCCGGCGGGTTCGGCGTATCTCTGGCCATTACCTCATCGCCTGCCGTCTCACCTGCTTCCTCCTCATCCTCCTCTTCCTCCTCCTCCTCCTCCTTGTCCTGCTCCTCCTCCTGCCCGCCTCTTTGCTCCGCCCCTCCCTCATCCGCCTCCTCCCTGTTGGACTGAGGGGAAACAAAGTTCTGTTCCTCCTCATCCTGAGCGTGATGCTGAGAGTACGCCAGCGCCTCCACTTTTCCGTCCTCCATTCCGGCGGAGGGGATGAGGGGGGGCATGGCGGGAGGAGGCGGGCTTAGCGGGGGCTCCTCTGGGGTGGGCGGGGACAGGCTGGGGGCCTCCTTCACCATGGCGGAGGCCGCCATGGCAGCAGCCAGCGAGTGCGGCGTGTCGTAGAGGGCCGAGATGGCGGACGAGATGCTCTTCTGCAGGTCCTGGTTCTTGCTGACCGAGTCTTCCTCATCGGAGGAGAAGGACGGCAGCGTCTCCAGGTTCCTCTTCAGCTCCTCATCCAGAGGCTTACAGGGACTCGGGCAGCCGCTCAGAGCCAGGTCGGCCCCCTCGCCCTCGCCTTCCTCGCTGAAAGTCCTGGAGGGCTGCTGAGGAGGAGTTGGCGTGAGGGGAGGCGGCGGGGATAGGGGTCGGATCCCGCCTTTCAGAGAGGAGCAAGGGTTCAGTTCCTCCTGGTCGCCTCCGTCTTGGCCCAGTTCGAGGCCCGACTGTTTCTTTCCCGTCTTCAGGAAGTCCAGGAAAGAGGCCATGAAGCCAGGTTTGAAGTCGAAGTCCTTCTCGTCAGTCTGCAACAGAGCGGAGCATCATCAGCGGCGGCCGCCTCATGCTTGCCCACATGCGGTTTACAAAATAAAAAGCTGCTTTTCACCACTAGGTGGCAGCGCTGCATTACTTAAACACAACACCGTCAACACCGTTTTAGGTTCTGGTTTTGCAGGAGTCTGGTGAAGGAGCTCGAGAAGCCTCCAAAGCCCCAGTGAGGTGACGTTGCTCTTTATTTTTCAGTTGTTTTGCTAGTTTTTGCTGTCGGTTCTTTAGCAGTTTGGTAATTTTCTGATCGCGCTTATTTACAAATAGCAGGCATTTAGTAAAAAAAAAAAAAGAAAAAAAATTTACAGGAAAGCTGTACATTTCTATTTCTGATGAAATTTGTCTACGTAAAGGTCAAATCAGCGTTGCTTTGTCAGATCATTTGTGTTTAAATGTGAAACACCGAAACAGAGAAGTGAAAGGTGCAGCTTGGCCCTGCAGACCCGAGAGGAGCCGCAACCATAACTTCATCATACATACAGTAGGTTCACCAACTGTTTCAATAACATTGATGCTGGCAGTTAAAAAGGACACTGTGAGCGCGAGGCCGCCCTTGTTTAATTCATTCTCCGATGAATTCCAGCATCTCGAATGACGAAGACACGGCATCACAAATCACCTCACTGGGATAAAAGACAATGTTTGTTTTTTGTTTTGTTTGCTTGTTTTTAGTGGAAATCTTCCTGACTTCTGTAGCAACCGACCAACAATTTATTCTGGGACATATTATTTAAGAAAATACTGAAAAAGGTCAAACACTTTCGCCTGCCATAATTGATTTCATACTCAGAGAGGCGTGATTCCAGGATCTACAGAGACCTTCTTGAGCCTCAGACCCCTTCGATGCTGCGTGTGAGACGCTTGGGGTGTGGATGTAGGTGACAAGCTGGAGGACCATACCCGGGATGGCGCTCTGGATGGGATCTTTTCATCATCCTTTAATGCTACACACCATCTAATACAGTTCAAGAGAGTTCGTTGGATGCATTGGCCCGGGGCCAGGATAAGTCTTCGGGCAGCCAATTCTGACCCTACCTGGATCCCATGCAAGACAGAACCGGCCACTCTGTATCACCCATTTCGGTCTTGCCCTTTAGTAGCGAAATTGTGGGATAGAATATCTAAATGCATCTCCGAAATACACCACTTAGCCATACCACCTTCTCCACTGGTGGGGCTGTTTGGGGTGCTGCCGGTGGGCCGTCCTCTGAGTGGACCCCCGGCCTCTCTAGCACTCCGCCGTTCAAGCACTGGGTTAGAGATCTGCTGATGTCTTTGGGTTTGGAGAAGATCAGGTGTACGCTTAAGGGTGAAATTAACACGGTCTCTAAGATCTGGGACCCCTATAAAGCTCACTTAGCAAAAATTGACTTTTGTTGCTAAGACTTCTCACTGGACTCTCGATGATTATTTAGTTAATCAGTTAATTTTTTTTTAAATTTCATTTTTTTAAATTCATTTATCTATTTGTTATTATTAACATTATTTTTGTATTTATTAATTGTGTTACATGTGTTTTTATGTTTTGTTTTTCTCCGTTATGCTGTAGTGTACATGTGCACTGCGCCACATCGTGTGTGTGTATAGTTGCATAATTGACTGGTCATGTCACGACCTACAGACCTGCACTGTTCTGGTTTTGTGTGTATCTGTGTTTCCTATTTGAAAAACCAATAAAAAAGAGTTTACGAAAAAAAAAAAAAAGGTCAAACACTTTCTCCTCAATCTCAGGGTGACATTAACTAACTCAAAAATAACCTGTTTTGTATTGTAGAATTACAGTTATGAAATACAATTTCTAAAATTGATTTTTTGAAATCAGAACCGGGGAGGCTTTTATTAGCAAACACCAGGAATGTGCCGCGGCGCTCGGGCGCACACAACTGACCGAAATAAAAATATGTGCATTGTAATGTGCAACCGCTCTGCTTGTTATGTGAAAATGTCGGACCGCCTGCGGAGGGGTTCCGATTACTCCTCAAATGAAGTATTAAACCGTCGTGGTCGCCGCACGCCGTCCGAGAACACGGACCGCCGCGGGCCACGCTCGTTCGGATCCAAACGCGTTTTACGCCACTCAGCTCGCCGGTGGGTCAAATTTCATCACGTCCGAGTAATACTGCTAAACAGACAGCAGGTGGCGGCAGGGATCCTGCTCTGGGAATGGGGGGGGGAATGTAGTAACCGTGGCAACAGCTGCCCTGGTAACAGTGATCTCTCTCCTCTCTCTTTTGTCAGTCAGAAAGAACTGGCTGTCAGTCAACTATAACCTCCTTCCTTCCAAACCTCCACTCGCAGAAACACGACTGAAAATGCGACTGCGTTTCTTTAAATTTATTTCTTTTCCCCCCTCAACCGCAAAGCGAAAGCGATTCTCTGCGCCGAGCCTGGAGACGCAGCCGCCACTGCCGCCGCCGCCGCCGCACCTATATACACCTGAGGAGCGCCGCTACATCAGCCATAAATTACACATGAAGCTGCTGTTCTTTGTGGAAGACGTGAGGCAACTTACCGAGCTGGAGAGTTTGTGCATGGTGGCCCAGGCCTCGGCGCTCAGGGGGTCGTCCAGCTCCTTCTTCCACATCATCTGCGCCCATTTCAGGAAGAGGAGAGAAAAAACAAACAAAGATCTATTTAGCCAAAGCTTAGGCGACCCTCTTTAAGGGAAGATCTTCACACGAACGCGTTCCAGTCGGTCCACTCGTGCCCTTCATCGTTAGGGTTCCGTGGTGGGAGTGGCAGAGTGACACTCGGGTTATGTTGAAGAATACGCCTGTGCTGTTTTATAAAAAGGGACGTGAGGGGTGAAAATAAGCACTTAGCCGTCAGGCAGGACTGACGGGGTGCAGGGAAAAAAAACATGGCCGCAGTCTGGTATGTTTTGTGTGCTGATGTTGTACCTCCATGGTGGTCTCCTTTCTTATTGTACTCCAGAAGGAGTTTGAGGTTCATACGATCCAGCGATGAGCCATAAGATTACGACCCCGGCATGTTCACCATAGTATCTAATACTACTAGTAATATTGGGACTGTAGTTTGTGATGCTGGTGAACTGTACCCGCTCATATGCACTGGGGTGATAATATTGTACAGTACAGTACAATGTAGTATAGTGCACTGTAGTATAGTATAATATAGTATTGTACAGTACAATGTAGTATTGTATTATTTGGTACAGCACAGTACAGTACAGTACAATACAGTATAGGATAGCACAGCATACTATACTATCATATAGTATAGTATAGTATAGTATAGTATAGTATAGTATAGTATAGTATAGTATAGTACAGTATAGTATATGAGACACTTTAGGAGAGTATAGTAATGTTTTGTTTGGTATAGTGTAGCATAGTATAGTAGCTACTGTAGAGTATAATAAAATATAGTACAGTTCAGTACAATGTAGTATAGTACAGTATAGTACAGCACACTATAGAATAGTATCGTATAGTATTTAAGTGTATAATATAGTATAGTACAGTACAGTATAGTATAGTATATAAGACACTTCAGGAGAGTATAGTAATGTTTTGGTTGGTATTGTGTAGCACAGTATAGTAGATACTGTATAGTATAATAAAATATAGCACAATGTAGCATAGTACAGTATAGTACAGTACACTATAGGACAGTATAGTATAGCATTTAAGTGTTAAGTATAGTATAGTCCAGTACAGTACAGTGTCATTGGGTAAATATGCAGTGGTCTTGTTATGTCCGACTGCTGTATATGTTACTGCAATACATCAATGTGAATCAAACAATCAGAATAATTATCGAATCGTAAGTACTGTGATGGTACTGCGTTGCTGGGTCTGACATCTCAGCTGTGGCCTCATCGCTGTCGTCTCTCTCTTATCGTACCCAAAAAGGAGGTCTGAGGTTTCCGTGTAAAAACTGTCCCTTAAAGATTAAGAAACAAAAGCGAACACACGCCTCATTAGCGTGTCCACACACTCAGCTTAATCGCCGTCCTTCACTGTTCTATGATTGAGGGGCTCAGCTTGCAAAAAGGTCCTTGAACACCTCCGACGTCCTCCAGGCCGAAGCAGCAGCCAAACCACGCGCACTGGCGGGCGCCCGGCGCCCAATGAGCTCACGGGTGACCGTCCAAACGCGTGTTCGCTGAGCCGCATATCTGCGCTCCTTCATCGCCGACAGACCGTAGACCACAGCGTCCCTCGCTGCTAAGCTACACGTGAGCGGCGCCCACGGCCACCTTCTGGGCTCAAGACTAGCCTACGGAAGCACTGTGGCTTTCATGAAGCTGAAGGACAAAAGAAGTTCTTGCCAGGAGCGACGCTGTAACGCAGGGCGTGTCTGGCTGGAATTAAAAATTTCGGGACCGTTCCATCCTCTCGTGAGGCCGCGGAAGCTAACCGGCTAACGTTGGCGTTGTTGTTTTCAGCTTTTTTTTCATAGCCCCACTCAAACAAAAGCGTCCAGGCCTCCTGAAGGTGAAGACCAATTCTGCTCTACCACAGAAAAGTCCAGCCTCCGAGTCTTCACCTTGAATAAACAATCCCATTGTTCACCCTTGAGTTCCTCCTCAACCATTTCTCGTTGCAGGATACTCTGTCACTGTGCCACTCCCCCGTGAAAGAGCCGCCGCACCCCCCTCGCCCCCCTCCGGCCCCTCCACCCCTCAAGCTGTTGTGTATAATTTGACAGGGGAGATGAGAAAACTCTCAGCTTTGGTCGCACGTCGCGCGGCGCCCCGGTCCGCTCGCCGCCGCGCAGCCACAATCTGTGGCGGAGCCGCGTGAAGCGCTCGCCGCCGTCTCTTTCGAGGCTCTGAACATTTTTTTTTTCTTCCCCTGCCTGGCGCTGAAGTAACCGCAAACACATTTACACTTCAGAAAAGGTTCGTCTTTCACGAGGGAGACGAGTCGGGCGTTTGTCTGAAACAATGCAGGAGGCTTTGCTAGTCCGGCTAATGAGGATTACGCGCAAGTTTCCCCCCTACGATCGGTATTTGGATTTGGAATGGTATAGTACAGTTCACTATAGAATCACATTGTTTAGTACAGTATTATTTGGTATCAGCGGTGGGCCGTCAGGACCAGCAAGGTCTCCTCTGCTGGTCTAAACACCACCAGAACCCCTGATTTATGTTTTAATATTTTTTTCCCCATGAACGTTCACAGAATGCTTCCATCCAGTCGGCTCTCTTCCTCTCGTGGCTTTTCTCTTGCCTGCGCTGCTTCCAGTCGTGCACATTTATATTAGAGCTTTTATCCAATTATATTTCCGCCGTCACGTGTTGCCGTGGTCAAAGAAATCTGCCTTCGGGCCTCCACAAATGCAGTCGCGCGGGCGCCTGCAGTCTCAAACGAATGGCCATGAAACTGTTACTTTAGCCAATCAGACGCGGGGTTTGGCGGCGCTGATGCAGCGCCGATGCAGCGCCGATGCAGCGCAGCGCAGTAGGACGGCATGACGACGTCCGCATTTTCACGTCCTTTGATTGGACGGTCGGAGAGAGCGCGCTGGTCAGAGCTAGCCAACCGTGCCTGTGGCGACTGGCACGCGCAGGAATATTCATGTCCGTCTGGATTTAATCGCTGTTTTGTGAAACTGACTTTACTCACAAGGCCGCTTTCAAGACGGACTTTACAAGAAAAGCTGGACGCGGTGAAGAAAGGCCGGGCGACCCCGGAGCCAGCAGGCCCAGCTAGGCATCAGCCTTCGTTGTGGAACTGAAACGCACCGATCATCTGTGCAGCAGAGTAACTGGACTCTTCTTCAGGAGCGAAAGGAAGCCTGGATTTTGTGTGCAAGTAATCAGGAGATTTGGGGAGTAAAGCACATATTATTGTCTCTTTTAAATAATGTCATTTTATTAGGTTCATTATAGATGCTTTTTTTTCATGTGTGTCGCACCTGCGGCGGCAGGGGAAGGAGACCTGTCGAATGTGGGTTTGTTGCTTTTATAAGGGCGTTAATTCCGGCTACACGAGTTATCTGCGATGCAGTGAGGTGTTATACTGCATTTTTGTGTAAAATTGATGGTTTCTACAGCCCTAATGGTTTTTTTAAGAGCTGGATTCATTCAGACTGAAGGCGTGAAAGGCCCGGCTCGCCACAGTTCGGTATAGTATAGTGCAGTACAGGCTAGTATTCTTTGGTAGAGAATAGTACAACAACAGCCCCAGCTGTCACTTGTCGCGCAGACGATGGTTTTTTCGTTCGGCAGGTGGCATCATAATTTGCTGGTTTATGGACGGCTGCTGCGGATCACCACAAAGGTGGTCTAGGTGTTACGAAATGAACAGTTTTTCCCAAAAAAAAAAGATCGCGGGTTTGTCCGGAGAGCTGAGCTGCCGCTCCCGCAGGACTCCGTTCAAACAGAGCTGCCCCTCGTCTACCTTGAAAGGCTGCGGCGGAGAGGTTCTGACTGACGCCGGGCGGCCCGACACCGGGCGGCCCAGCGACCGTCGGGGGCTCTCTGCAGCCGCCGCTGCCAAATGTCTCGCGTGCGGTCTTTACCTCGCCGGCCTTCTCCTGGTGCTTCATCATCTTATCCTGCATCTGGCTCAGCTCGCTGCGGCCCATGTCCATGGCGTTGCTGGGCCCGGGGCTCGGGCCCAGCGACGGCGCCGAGCCCACCGACCCGTCGGACATGACCGGGTCGGTGCTGGACAGCGAGTCCGTCCTCAGCAGGGACTCTGATGGTGGCATGGCAGGAACTGGCAGTTTGATCTGGAACACAGGCGCCTTTGCTACATTAACACGTTCACCGGGACTTCAAGCGTAAAGCACATAAACATCTGTTTTGATGGAAACGCGGGGCTTAAATACGTAAACAACAGAGACCTCTACTATCATATCTGCATTATTTCAGGTCAATGTCAGTGAGTCATTTAGTGTTTCCATGAAGCGTTTTCCTAAAAAGGTGCCATAATTGAGTATAAACCAAATCAGTGGAGCATAGACACAGTATATGTGAATTATGTTCCTTCATCCTACAAGGGACCATGTCAGGACATGTTCACTTATTCGATGTGCTACTATTATTACTGAAATCACACCTCCTTTGGTAGGTGATTTTAAGCACAGACGAGCGGATATGACAAGGACAAAGTTAAAAGTTTGAGTGCAATTTTGCCTCTTTTAAAATTCCACCGCTGTCCCTGCAGCATCCTTGTGCCCCACCATAAAGTATCAATGGCATTCATCCTGCGCAGATCACCCGCGCCATCGCCCTCTCTGTTACTGACTGGATCTCGCGAGTCAAAGTTCCGCGGACTTCTCACGAGGTAAGTAAAGTAGAAAATGCACCTTGTGCACTTCATCAACTGCGAGAGCGCGGAGGGAATTATAATGAGACATAAACAAAGACCGAGTGCTTCCAGGCTAGTACCCAGCTTTCTCTCGGAGCTAAGGGTTATTTCCATGGCAACAATAGATTGAACCTGATGACCACTGTAATAAAACACGGGAAGATTAAAATCTGTGGCCTCGATGGTGGCGGGGAGCCTCAATTAGTGACTAACCGTTTTTAAAGGCAGCAACAACCACCCACACCCACGTCTTTCAATACACTGTTTGCCTCTTTCGACGCGGTGACTAGCAAATGTCCCTAAAAATACCGGAATTCTCGTGGAGGTCTTTCAGAGTGTTTATCAGCTTTTAACTGAAGGGCATTTGGGGCTTTTATGTACCCAAAAGGGAAAGGGACGGGGTTCATTTAGCTTTGAACCCTTTTCAACATGTATATGTACCACTAAAAACCGCTCTCACTCAAAGACATTTTTTTCCAAATAATCAAATTTCACAAACAGTATAAAATGGCTATTTCATCAACTGATGAACATCTGATGCAAATAACAATATTCATTAAGTCCTTTTCCAAACAGACATTTTCACTCCACTAAAACTTGCCCAGCATGATCGTCTAATTCGTGACGCATACACGTGCTTTTACCTTGAGAGGGGTGACTGGGTCTTGCTGGGGCTGGTGCGACGGCTGCTGTGGATGCTGCTGTTGATGATGATGCTGTTGGTGGTGCGGTTGGTGGTGGGAGCAGGGCACATGCTGCTGCTGGTGATGCAGGAGATGCTGCTGCTGCGGCGCTCGGTGGTGGTCCGGCGGATGTCCGTGATGTGGATGCGGATGCTGCTGGAGATGCTGCTGTTGGCCGAAGTGTGGCTGTTGATGCTGATATGGGAGGCCTTGTGCTTTGTTCATGTCTCGATGCATTTCCACGAGCCCTTCCTCCCTCCTGCCTCGCCCTCGGCCACGGCCACGACCCCTCCTACTTTCTCCGGTCACCGATCCCATCAGGCCCCTACAGTATGGGGGCTCTGGGAGAGGACGTATGCGTGGCCTACCTCTGGGGCGAGGAGGGCCTTCACGTTTTGGTTTAGTTGGCTTCCTGCCTCTTTTCTTTGGGCCATCCTGGGGGAGGAGTTGTTGAGGGTGTCCCAGGGAGGAGTAGCTGGAGGTGTGGCAAAAGTCCATGTCCCCCATCAGTGGACTGAGCCCGCTTACGCCTGATGCCCCACCAGCCTTCCGACAACTGGATACCAAATCAGGGAGCAGGTCAGGCAGGCGTCGAGTGTTCAGGCGAATATCAGCCGGCACGTCAGCTTTATCCTCATCATCCTCAAATTCATACTCCTGCGCATAGTTTTTCTTGGTTGGAGGTTGCGGCTCGCGCCGCTGTTTTAGCAAGTGAAATGAACTGGTCTTTAGCAGTTTCTTGGGTCGCGAGGAACAGAAGATAGGTGAGGTCAGACCAGCAGTGTTTGAGCTCCCACCCACTCCCACAGCTCCCATCATTTTGACCGATCCATCCCCTTGAACTCCTGAGCTCAATCCCATGGTTGGAGTTTGGGACTGGATGAGGCCAAGCTGGTCGGTATTCACAGTGGAGGGAAGGTCATGGGTCTTCATTGAGTCAAGGTCTAAGTGCAGACTGCCATTTCCTGTTCCTGGAAGGCTTTGGCAGTACTGTCCATAGCCCTGATCACTGTGATGGCCGACCATATCATAGCGCTCTCCAGCACCTCCTGTTTTTAGGGCATCCATTCCCTCTTGCCCTTGCCCGCGACCCTGGGTGATGCTTTCTTGAGCCGCCTGTCCTCCTCCGGAATCCCCAGCGCAGCTTGATTTGTAATCAGCTGAACAAAACATGTCCTCCATGCCAGGAAAGAAAGAGCGGTCTTCATCATTTAACAGAGAGTCGGGGAAGCAGATAGACGTCAAAGACGCAAACCGCTGCTGCTGCTCCTGTTGCTGATTTTGACTCTGTCTTGCTTTTCCCACTGGGCTTGTCGTGTCAAACTGGTGCTGTTTGAGTTGATCTAACTGGGAGTGTGACAGCTGGCTCTCAGGCTCCCTCGGTTGAGGCTGTTGCTGTTGCTGGGGAGTTCCCATGTTCGCCGCCATCCGGTGTGTGTGCGGGTGAGCTAATTGTGAGTGTGACAGCTGATGGTGAGAGTGTGTTGGCTGTTGGTGGTGGGCATGGGCCTGGGGCTGGTTGAGGTGGTGCAAGTGCGAGGGCGTTGGCATGCCCAAGTCCGGTTCAGAGAGGAAGTCGTGGAGCTCCGAGGCAGATTGTTGGGGATGGTGGTGAGACGCAAGACTGTGCTGCTGTCTATGTCTGTCTCCAACACTGCCCTTTCCTCCTGTAAGACTCACCCCAGTCCCAACCCCTGTTCTATCCAGAGCTCCTCCACTGTCTCTACTGGCTGTCTGAGAAAGAGACTGGTCTAACATGTCTAGCGGAGACACTGAGTTCTGACTGGCTTGGGTTTGATCTCTTGGCTGGGCTCCCAGGCTGTAGTGGGTCTCCATACTCTGAGTCTGGAGCTGGAGTTGCAACTGTGAGGACTGGTTCTGTGGGTGGGATTCCACCCCTGTAGGCCCCGCTCCACCAGCTGAGCCCACGAGGGCCTGCTGGCCCAAAGGATGCTGCTGTTGTTGTTGCTGCTGCTGCTGTTGTTGTGGGACTTGCTGGGCGTCCATTTTAGTGCGAGTGGTATGAGAGAGGACAGACTGCAGCATGTGAGTTTGCTGGGGAGCCTCTGGTGGTGAATCCATCAGAGGAAGGGGGACCTGGCTTTGTCGAGCTTGCTGAAGATCCTGTGTGTTACACAAGTAGGCGTTGTCCGTTCTGTCAGAAGCCTTCTTTAGCTCCATGTGAGGATGGTGTGAGTGTGAATGGGGATGACTGTGCTGAGAATGTTGGGAGTGCTGTGTGTGCCGAGAGTGCTGGGAGAGCTGGGGGTGCTGACAGTGTTGCTGGGAGTGCGATGACACATGTGAGATGTGATGGGAGTGCTGCGAGTGTGGCTGCTGTGTGTAGGGGTCCCCTCTTCCATAATGGACCACAGAACTCAGGGAGTCGTGGTGTTGTTGTTGTTGTTGTTGTTGTTGTTGTTGTTGAGAGTGGGTGGTATGGGAGCGGGCAAGCGAGTCAGTGACCCCTCCAACCCCTCCAGTACTGGACTTGGATACTGTCAGCTCCGACTTGGCCTGTTTCTTCTGTGATATTTCCAACTGATTATTCAATCCACTGGCTGCGTCACTGATTGCCGCCCCAGGACCTGAACTGCTGGTGGTGTTATTGGTACGAATGACACTCTGAAGGTGGTAGCGCTCTTCTGAGATCTTATTTATGTCATACGTCACCCCTTTGCTTTCCCCTTCCCTTGTCAATGGGAGCTGCTGGGATATTTGCTGAGAGGGTGGGTGGTGCTGGGAAGGATGGGGAGCTGAGCTCTGGGCGTGTAGTAAGTGCTGGATGAGGAAGTCATCATCATCCTCTTCCTCATTTTGGGAGCGCTCGACTCCCAGCATATTGGCATCTGCTTTTGGCTTGGGCGGCGTCGAGTGGTAGGACTGGCTCTGCCCTTGCCGTGTATCAGGGAAACCTTGCGGTGAGGGCATAAAGGCAGGTGAGAGGATGGAGGACAAGTATTTGCTGGCCCCTGAGCCCCCAGGGGACTGTGCAGGGCGAGCAGACGCAGGAGAGTGCAACCCAGGGCGGCTGATAGCAGAATTTATGGAGGGCGAGGGACTAGACTCATTCAAGTGGTAAGAGTTACTGCCTCCATTGCCAACGCTAGCAGTTCCGCTTCCTGATCCTGCAGACCCAACTCCACCACCAAGTGTGGCAGGGCCTGATGCAGGTCCACTCCCTGTCGATCCCGCCGCACTCCCATACCCCAAGGAAGGACTTTCTGCTCTTCTAAGTGAAGCTGAACCAAAGTTTGAGTCCCCAAAGACTATCTCTGCTGAGAAGGAACGTCCCCCTGAGCTTAAACCAGTGAAGCCCTTCCCCCCGGTGCTCCCTCCTCCAGAACTCAAGTCCTGTGCATTGGGTGAGCTGAAGCCTCCATAAGACTGGCTCATATGTGTAGATGCAGGCTGGCTGGGAGAGTAGGACTGGGCGTGTTGTTGGGGAGGGGTCTTGCCCGGTAGGCTTGTGCTGGATTTAGCCACAGATGGAGAGCCGTAGGTGGAGAGGCATTGTTTGGGTGCTGGCTGCTGAACAAGGGCGGATGATACCACCGGTAAAGCAGGAGGAGCTGGTGCTGACTGAGGTGGGGGCTGCTGACGAGAGGGCGCAGACAAGGAGCCGGTGCTTGCCTTGGAGCTGGAGGAGGATGAGGAGGAGGTGGAGGAGGCTGACGGCGGAGTATGTGGGGCACGGGATGAGGAGGATGCTGAGCCCGAAGACGAGTAGCCGCTGCTGGAGCTGGAGCTTTTAGCTCCTTTATTGCCAGATGAGGAGGAGGCAGAGGAGCTGGACGAGGAGGATGTGTAGGGTGTTTGAATTATTGGTCTGTAAGTCTGTGACTCTGATCGTGGGGAGGGCTTAGGGTCGGAGGACGGGCTTTGCTCCCCCAGAGGACTGCAGGACACTCCAGCATGCCTGTGGTGGCTTGCTATCTGCTGGTAGCCTGCCGAACCACCACAGCTGGCATACTGCTGTAGCGGGAGTGTTGTGGACTGGGCCGGGGACGAGCGTTGGTAATGCTTGATCACGCTGTCCTGCCGGGGCACCGCCCTCTCCTGAGAAGGCTGGGGCTGAGGGGGGGTCGCAGGCAGTAGGGCTGGCGTGGAAGAGAACATGGAGGCATTATAGAGCTGAGAGGACTGGTTGTGAAGTTGGGAGGACAGCAGGTTGAACTGGGGAGGGGGCAAGTGGCAACTGGAGGAGGTTGGAGGGGCTTGGGTTTGGGTGGGTGCTGGGAGCTCCTGGGAGCCACGGAATGCGGCACTCTGGGAAGACAGCAAGCGATCAAAGCCCAAGCTTGACTGAGAGGGTGTTTTGATATGCAGTAAGGGATCATGGGGGGAGAGTAAACCATTAGATGTCGGGCTAAATGTGGGTGTGTCCTGCAGGGATAGCGAGGGAGTGAAAGGTCGTCCAGAAAAGGAGCCAGGATGCTGGTATGCAGAAAGGGCGGAGGAGGAAGGGAAGGAGCTGGACCCCGGAAGCGCCCCTGAAATAAAGAGCTCCGCTGGGGCCGCTGTATGCATTGCTACAGGATACAACATTACACACATAACATTGGTCAATACCAGGCCGCTGTGCAGATTTTTAAAAAATTCAATTTGAGATTGGACGTTATTTCCTAATGATTAAATCAATGAAGGGAGCTGCAACCACAACAAATTGTAGATCTTTATGTATTCAGCCAAACATGCCGGCACTCACCAGGCTGCCAAGAGGGAGTGCGAAACTGAGAGAGGAGGGAAGAGGCAGAGGGAGGGGGCTGAGGACCCCGGGACTCCAGCGCTGAAATCAGATTCATGACCGAGGGGTCGGGACCCGAGGGGCTGGCGTGGTGGAGGCCGGCATCAAACAGCCCCGACAGGCCTGGCAACAAACCACATCGATTCAGTACAACATATCATGTATCACACCACGTTATAAACAGCTTCTAATGTATTTCTATCATCTCTGTACTTTTCTGCTGTGGCATCTAAGAGTCAGAAGCTCTGTGTGGGGATGGAGGCCGTCGTCCTCCAGTGGCTGCACGGGCCAACAAGCTCATGTCTGTGATGTTAAAAAAAGGTGCTTTCTGAAAATTAAACGCAAATTTTGAATAGGATGCCAGCAGGTTGGGAAAGTGGCAATAAAAGATGGGGAGGGTTCATCGCTCTGGACAAATGCACTGGCAAATAGTCTACAAATTTAAGAATAATGTCTCTGGATGGAAAACCGCAAAGGTTCTTTCGGTTCCATTGCCCACACTCCATAATGGCTTTAAAAGATTCAGATAATCTGAAGAAAAGAGTCACCAAGAGTGAAAAGCACTGTTGCGCAGTGGAGATCTTCACTGCAGTAAAACCAGACATGATGGGGTGGTGACATCCCTGCACGGGCTCAGGAACACTTCCAAAAACCGCGGTCTGTGAACGCATCACCACTGCATCCACCAATGACAGCGAAACTCTGACACGCAAAAAGGAAACCGCTTATAAACCAGATCCACAACCGCCGCCACCTCCTGTGGACCCTGGATGCTGCAGAGTCTTTACATGAACATGTCCCTACTTTTTTTTTTTTTTTTAAAGGTGTTGCTGGCGTCAAATTCAAAGTGGTTATACATTTTTCAAAAAACAAAAAAAAAAAAAACCAAAAATGATTTGTTTTCAGTTCCAGTTTGATATTTTGTCTTTCTGCCACTTTCAATTAAATGTGGGATTTCATTGTTTTGCACATCATTGCGTTTTTGGAAATAGGGTTGTACACGGAATACATGAAAATATAAATGCATGATGTGCTGTAAAAACAGGGTTGACCTATAAATGACATGTAACATCCAAAGCACAACATTTGCCCAAACTCATAAGATCTTGCTTGAACCCTAAATGTGAAACATCTGTATTGAATTCAATAAAAAAAGGAATGAATTAATTCTAAACGGACATAATTTGTGCATAAACTTGAAATATTTTCTCAAAAATGCATAGTTAAATATGTGACGTGAAGAGTTTATTTCAGTAATGGAAACTGAGAAGCAAGCGGTGCACCATGGGAAAATAAAATCCGCACTCCCTGGGTGGTCTAAGGAAACCACTGAGGGCCAACAGTTTTCACAGGCCAAAAAAACAAAAAAACAAAACAAAAGTGTGGAATCTTCATTGATGAAATTGATGAGATCATTTAGTCGGTGGTGATTCTGTTAACCAATCGATGGGCAGCTGTGTGTTGTGTTCAGGGTGCCACATCTGTGTGCTGGGTACCTCGGCAGAAGGGTCACCAAAATCTGGATGGAACAGATTTTTTGGTACCACCCACAACTTTTGGCAATGGAAAAACTGTGTAATATATTGAAAAACATCGGAACTGCGCTGACTGGTGGGAATGGGCCTTCAGTGACCACCAGTCTGTCAAGAAGTCCTCAGTAAATAAGTAGCACCGCCACTGAGAGGGCTTGGTGGACTTCAGGTAGAGCAGACCCAGGTCCTACTTCTGGCTGTCACGTCCAACAGCAAAATACTGTTTTCTGAGATGTGTGTTCATCACCTACAGAGTCCTTACCCAGTGTGCGTCCGGCAGCACCCCAGGCCCCGCCCTGTCTGGCGCTCCCTGGGTGGTGGTTGGTTGCATAGCCCTGGAGGGGGTGAGGGGTGCCATAGGCCTGCCGGTGGAGCAGCTCTGAGTCGGGGTGGGACGACCTGGAGCTCCCATACACGAGGCTGAGGACACATGGTGAGGGAGATCAGCATTCTTACAAGCCGCCACGAGCAACCGACGGTCTGCTCCTCGCGCTGGACGCGCTCTTCATTTTTCTACTAAAAGCACGCTGGAAATCTGCACTTCTTCACCACTTCGGTGTTGATGGAAAAATGAATTACTGGCCGAGCCTTCTGACTCATAGGTCGGAGGGTTCGGTTTGCAGGAGGGGCGCAACGATATTCCAGAACTGACAACAACTGTTTTATTATAATCATCATCGCTATGATGTCCGGAGTCTAGACACCAATCAGCCGCAGCATTAAAACCAACACCAGTGCCAGTAGCAATGCCCATACCAGTACCAATACCTGTGCCAGTACCAGTACCAATACATGCACCAGTTCCAATAGCAATAGCAATGCCAATGCCAATGCCAGTACCTACCAGTACCAGTACCAGTGC
>CAAKHG010029717.1:0-13015 GCA_901007715.1 Dactylopterus volitans
TGACACACACACACACACCTTCCTCAGGGACACTGTCGCTGCAGCTCTGAGGCGGCTGCGCGCGGTTCCATCGACGCGTCTCAGTGACTTTGGCAGGTTCATCTGCTGTCCCGGTTCCGGCGGACCGAACCAGCCGGTGGGGCTCATCTCCGCAGGCTGAGGCAGCAAGCGGGTGCGATGCGGAAGGAGGTGACGAGGACTTTTTGGGGGTGTCAAACGAGACCACCAGCAAGCTGCGTCTTTTTATTTTAATTTTATGAGTCCGGTGGCACTTTTATGTGAGAACCAATCGGAGGAGGAGGAGAGGACGCAGGTGAGTCAGCGGCTTCTGGCGCAGCTCGTCAGAGGCAGCGAGAAGCAGACGGGCAATTTAGTCGTCAGATTAGAGTTGAAGTTTCATTTTCATTTTCCCCAGCACATTTATTTCCGGAGGAAAACTTGCTGATGCTGGAATTAGTTCCATCAAAGTTGCTATCTTGACTTTTTTTTTTTTTTTTTTAAATGAATCTTCACAGTGATGGATCTGCAGAGAATTATCGAGGATATTATCCAGGATATCTTCACTGTCCTCCGGCGAGGCCTGATGTCTTATGGTCAGTAATCAGGCAAACAGCAGTGAACGCATCAACCATCAGGCTGATGATGAACAATAAAAGTAATGTGGCGGCAGCGGGGGACCAATGAGCTGCGAGGCTCCTGCGGGTCAGAAAGGTCACGAGTGGCCGTGTGGACGCAGCAGAGCCAGTGTGGAGCATCTCCATGAAAGAGCATTTAGCGGTAATAATACACGTGGAGCTCAGCGGTCACTGACGAGCCGCTGCTCGTTAATCACCGCGGGAGCCGCGGCGCCGCTCTGAAAGCTATTAGCGGCTATTATATTGTCTATCATCATCATCTTCTCTCGGAGCTTTAGAGGGAATCTCAGCCTGAAGTTGATTGTTTCAGCTTGATCTCCGAGGGCAGGTGGCGCAGAACTCCGGCGGAGAGGAGAGTGAGTGCTGGACTCCAGATGGATCAGGTTTAGTTCCACTGTTGCTGAGCCTGTGAAGGTTCCGAGACATCATCACGGTCCTGAGGGGAACCTCCTCTGAGGGGAACCCCGCGGTGGTCAGAGATAGATCCGATCAGACTGACTTCATTCATGGCTTTGTGGGCTGCTGGTTGTCGCCATGTTGGATTGAAGAGGAGCGGCTCTGTCCGGCTTCGGCTCGCTCATCAGTCTAAAGCTCACCCGCCCATCGCCTACTACTTTTGACCTTAAGGGAGCATCACTGACCATAATTCATTTGCTCATTGGCTGCACAGACTGACCTTGTTTTGCAGCTGCAGGTGTTGCCCCCTGCTGGCCACTGGAGAGAGTGCAGCTTTAAGGCTCCTCTGCAGCGACTTCACGGTTCAGACCTCAAGCGTGGATACGAGCGTCTGTGTGCGTCACCTGTCAGGTCCTCCACGGTGGTCTGAGGTCTCTGTGTTTGGTGATGTGGTGGATGCCAAAATATCAGCTACTCTTGTTTTATTTTCTTATTTTATTCTTATTTTAGGATGATGGATAGATAGATGGATGGATGGATGAGGGATGGACAAGGGATGGAAGATGAATGGATTGATGATGGATACATGATGAATGGATGGAATATATGGTGATGGAAGAACGATGGACGATGAAGGAATGGATGGATCTATGGATGGATGGATGGATGGATGGATGGATGGATGAGGGTTGGAAGATGATAGATGATGAATGGATGATGGTAGATGGATGAATGATGGACAGATGGATGGGTGGATGAGGCATGATAGTTGGATGGATGCGTGGATGGATGAATAGATGGAATGATGGATAGATGGATGACAGATGGATGGATGGATGATGGATGGATGAATAGATGAGTGATGGATGGATGGATGGATGGATGGATGGATGGATGGATGATAGATAGGTGGATGATGGATGGATGGATGGATGGATGGATGGATTATGGATTGTGGATGGATGATGGATGGATGATAGATAGATGGATGGTTGAATAGATGGAGTGATGGATGGATGGATGGATGGATGGATGGATGGATGGATGGATGATAGATAAATGGATGGATGATGGATGGATGGATGATAGCTAGATGGATGGATGGATGATGGAGGATGGATAGATGGATGGATGGATGGATGATGGATGGATGATGGATGGATGGATGGATGGATGGATGGATGGATGGATGATAGATAAATGGATGGATGATGGATGGATGAGGGATGGATGGATGGATGAGGGATGGATGGATGGATGATGGATGGATGGATGAGGGATGGATGGGTGGGTGAGGGCTGGATGCTCCAGGAAGGCGGGGCTTGTGAGACCTGAATGTGCGGTATTTGCTGATAGATTACAGTCATGCGGTCTGAGTAATGCTCTCTGTGCAGTGGAGGCTCTCCTGTGGCTTAGCAATGTAATAATAATAATAATAATAATAATAATGATAATAATAATAATAGCTGAGTCGGGCCACGGTCTCCTTCTTTGTGAGTCAGATGACACAGCAGCTGCACCAACCTCATCCATTATTAACATGTTCCTGCATGGCATTAGGCTGGTCACCAACAACACTGCTCACACACAGACTCCACAAGGACATGGACCTGTATCATCTACTGCAGCAGCATCGGCATCATCTCCGTGGCTGCAGCAGCATCATCTCCGTGGCTGCAGCAGCATCATCTCCGTGGCTGCAGCAGCATCATCTCCGTGGCTGCAGCAGCATCATCTCCATGGCTGCTGCTGCTGCTGGGATACAATTTCTGGTCAAAGACCTCCGTCCTCCTGTAATCTCTGATATTGCGGGACGTTTCAGTTTTGTCTCTTCTTCTCTGGTGACCAGCCTGCAGGGTTCCTCCAGGCTCACATGGTTGTGAGCCTGATCATAGACTCTGAGCCTTCAGCGGGAAGCTGGAATAATCACGCGGTTGACAGAAGTGACAGCTCCTCCTGCATTGTTAAAAACCACCATGTTACAGGCAGCATGAAACACAACATGACATTCCTGCTGCTGGAGCAGCGCGTGCTGCTTGAAGGACGCTCCACTCTGGCTGGTTAGAGAGCGGATCTCCTCCGCCGCCGTGATAACTGCTGCAGGAAGAAGCCTGGCCTTTCAGAATAAGACCACGTTTTTATCCAGATTGTTTTTCTGTCTTTTAGGAAATAACAAGGTTGAGAGTTTTCCACACATGCACGCCTGTGTAGATTGTCAGTCATTCAGATCATGGTGAAGGTCATGGTGAAGGTCGTGGTAGAAGGCAGCTGGGCGTCTTTTGGTTTCTATGAAGACGTTTTGCCTCCAATCCAAAAGGCTCCTTCAGTTCCTCACACCACTTGAGGACGGCCATGTCTAAACAGAGCAGATGGTCTGAGGCACCACTTATCGCCCAGGTACATCAGCATCAGAGCTTTTTGACCTTCACACGACATTGATCTGCGGACTGGTCGGACTCCTCCCTCATCCTGCTGCTGAATGTATTAAATGCATCGGCGTTCTTACTCGTTTTCCGGCATTCTTCCATGCTTGTGTCCGATATCGTTGGATATCCGACAGACGTTCCGTCTCTTCTTTGCTCCACGTTGAGCCCCATTTTTAACCAGCGGTCCAACAACGTGCTGCTGATCTTTGGCGTTACCATGCTAATCAAACTACATCGACCCAAAATACATGTGCCTACGGAAGCCTGTCATGTCCAAAGAGGTCTATGATCTGGAGAGCTGGATCGAACCGAGGCGCGGTCGCTTTCACATCTCAAACAGACCGCACCAGGGTTCACCTGGAAGCGGATGAGACCGCCTCTCCGGCTGGGTCTCGGTCCGGCTGTTGGGTTGCTCCAGAGTTCCATGGTTTGTATTCACCAGCCCCAACGGTTCCGCACCAGGGATTCTTTTTGGTTTCGTGTGAATACGCCCTCATATGAGCTTAACGACTCCCTTCACGATTCACAAATGACCTTAACGGTTCTCAGGTGACCTCAATGATTCTCAAAAGGCCTTAATGATTCTCAAATGACGATAACAGTTCTCAAGTGACCTTAACGATTTTCAGAAGACTTTAATGTTTCTCAGGTGACCTTAACAATGCTGAGGTGACCTCAGAAACTCAATTGTCCTGAATGACTCAGGTCACCCTAATGATTCTCAAAAGACTTTGACAGTTCTCAGATGACCTTTAACATCTCCATGTCACATTAACGACTCAGTTGACTTTCACGATTCCCAAATGACCTCAACGGTTCTCAGGTGGCCTTAATGATTCTCAAATGACCTTAAGGGTTTTCAGGTGACCTTAACGATTTTCAAATGACCTTAATGGTTCTCAGGTGACAACTCAGTTGACCTTAATGACTCCAGTCACTTCAATGATTCTCAAATGACGGTTCTCAGATGACCTTAATGAGTCCCAGGTCACCTTAATGACTCAGTTGACCTTCATGATTCTCAAATGACCTTAATGCTTCTCTGGTGACTTAATTGATTCCTCAGGTGACCTTAGCGACTCCCAGGTGACCTAAACAACTCTGGTGACCTAGATGATTCTCAACGGACCGTAAGATCTCAGGTGATCTTAACGACTCTGGAGACCTTAACGACTCGGGTCACCTTAAGGAGTCCCATGTTATGTTGCCAACTCTCTCCGTATTAACACCTCTCAGACTCAACCAATCTGAACTGAAGAAGCCTCTTGGATGAAGGTGAAACATCATCAAACAACCAGCAGAAGTTCACGTCTCCCTCCATCCTTCCAACTGTGAATTCGTGCCGAGAAAGGAAACACAGCTAAATAGTAACTTTAGCTCACGTCGCAACCTTCAGCTGGCCTTCGCGTCAGGTGAAGTCCTCTGATGTTCTCTAACGTTTCCATAACTTTTACAACCCGCCGGTCCATCAGCAGCAGTCGTTAAGGATGGAGGCGCCACATCAGAGAGCACCTTGATGTACATTTCCAGAGGACTTCATTTAATCAAAGCGGCACTTCTTCACCTCCTGCTCGGCTTTAACATGCAACACCACATCTTCGTCCTGGCAAGACTAGTAAACAATGACTGATTCAAATATTTCAAAGCGCCAACTGCAATCCAGAGTGGATCAAGGGAGGAGAATAAGATATGGAAATCAAAAGCAAACTGGCAGAGCAAGCCACAGCGCGTGCAGCTCCTCCCCACTTCAGGGTTTAAAGATGCTCTTTCAAAAACGTAGGAATAGGAGCCTCCTCTGTGCTCCAGTTGTGTGTGGAATATAACAGAATAGAAAGGCTTTATTGTTATCGTACCAGGCAGCACAATGAAATATGAAATTGGCAGTGCTGCATCTGATCAGTGCCAATTTAAAGAAAAAAAAGGGCAGACATGACTAAACAATTCTCAATCAATAAAATGGAAAACAGATGCTTTATAACAGTTATGGTACAAGATAAAAAAAAAAAAAAACAACTGCGTGCATTATTTTATGAATAAACATGACAAATGCGTGTGCGCGGAATTTCTGATGACAAGCAGTTACGATGACAGGCAGCTACGGGAGAACTAAACCTGGGTCCCATTTTCCGATGTATTTGGGTCAAAACAATTGATTGGAGCAAAAAAAACATCATTTCCAATCACAGGAGGCAACTGCCAACTGTGAAAAGTGCCAAACGCGGTTTTCCTCCAGCCAATGACAGACCACATGTGTACGAAATGCAATTTAGAAATTCTGATATTCGGATGTTTGCTGGGAGGAAATTTTTGCAAGTGGAGCTCTTAATTTGAGGCTCGGGGATGAAAACACGGGTTCACCGTCGACGCTGGGCCGTGGGCGGAGCCGCTGGCCGACATTGCTAGCTTGAGCTATGTGTTGATCTGCAGCGGCGCTCATGGAAGCCAAAGAACCAGCTGACTTGAAATCCAGAAGATTTTTCTCTCGCAGGAACTGACTCTGCAAGAGGTCAAGGGTCAGCAAGAGTCACCGAGCTCCTTCTTGCAGTCATGCCAGACGTTTATGATAATAACAGTTGCCCCCATGCGACGACATTGCAGGTGTTTTGTGTTTTCCCATCATGCCCTTCTCTCACATTACCAACCAGACTGAAATGATTTTTGTTCCCATCAATGGTTTTGACCTAAAAACATCAGAAAACAGGTCCTGAGCTTGTCCTCTAATGCTGCTCTCAGCTCTGACTGTGGCTCTCTTCCTCCTCCTCATCCTCTTCCTCCCCTTCCCTCCTCCTCCTCTGTAGCTCCCTGGCAAAGAAGCCTCCCGATGTGACCAAGTCCCGCAAGATGAAGACAGAGCACCTGCTCAAAGTAGATGATCATGACTTCACCATGAGGCCGGCGTTCGGAGGTAAGTGGGGCTTATTTGGTTTCTGAGTGTATTTGGGCGTTTTAATCATTTTAAAACAAACCTCCAAAGTTGGATCAGTCGTCTCTGTGGGGAAGGTTTTGTCTCCAGAAAAGGTCCCGTCCAGGATTGGTGCTTTAGAGGAACCTCTTAAACTTTAACCGCACTCCTCTGGCTTCATTGTCCTATTTCTGAGGAGGAACATTGGTTCTGGTTTGGGAGCAGTTACACGGATTCTTCTTCTGTATATGAATTAATGTTGCTGAGTTGCAGCTGCGGCCATTTTCTAACCCATCACTATCATGGTAATTGAAGCTAAACAGAATAAACAGCAATGCTGCTGCTGCTGCTGCCTGATGTTTCGGTGATGTAAATGGAAAAGAAATGAGACCATAACTTATTTCCTCATCGTGTTAATAGTTATAGATGAACCATCATCTCTTGTTTGTGTGCTTAACTGGACGTCCTGATGCACTTTACAAACATCATTCCCGCCTTTATGGGAGCCGTCGCCGCTCTGCATGCATCACCAACGATCATCTGCGAGCGTAGCGGGTGACAGAGTCGGCGAGATGAAGCACGGCGGCGGTGGACCGTCGTCAATCCAATCATGACGTTAGAAAAAAGCCGTCATGAGTTTGATTAAGCGCCAGCGGGCTGAATGCCCCTTTAAACCGGCGAGGATGCCCGAGGCTCGGGATTTGAGGCGCCGCGGGTGAAGCCGGGGACGAGTGTGTCACCCGTGCGCCCTGGGGCTTTTCGCCGCCGCTTGGAATTGGCCGGCCTTTGGTGTCTGGAGGCTCTGGCGGCGCTTTGATGTGAGAAGCCTCCGTCTCCTGGAATCATCTCTGAGGAGCGTGACGCGCCCGGCGCCTCACGACGTCGGCGGCTCAAGACAACGCGCTTTTCTTTTCTTTTTCTTTTTCTTTTCTTTTTTTTTTTGTTGTTCCGCAGGAGAACGACACTAATCTCCAGCAGTGAAAGGCCGGTTCCCTCCAGGAACCCTGTCGTTCCCCGCAGGTGTCGCTCCTTCATGTCTGTTCAAGGCTCCAGTTTTCCTTTGTTTGAAACGAAACTAGCTGGATGAGCTTCAAACTCGGCTGATGTAAGATCCACCTACATCGCTGCTCTGCGACGAGCAGCCGGCAGAATCAGTCGTCCTCTGACTCCCTGTGAAGTTGGAGAGAAGAAGATGAAACCGCCATCAGGACGTCCCCCCCCCCACCCGCGCCCGCCCAACCCGCCCTTCCTCCTCTTTCCCCCATCCATTAAAGTGACTGTGACATCAGCGAGCTTGGAGCAGGAGGTCAAAGTGGAAACGGGACTAAAAATAGGTGCAAATTCCCAGCAGAGGAAGCTACGCTGGCATTAGCGCCGCGCGCCACCCTCCTCCCCCCAGATGTGTTTAAACCCGGACGTTTCTCCACGCCAAATAATAATTTAACATGGTTCTCAACCAAAACAGATGAGCGGGCCGCTGGCTTAGCCGCATCGGAATGAAAGAGGCAGAAAATTGAAAACACCCCGCCCCCTTCGTGCGGGGAGCGAGCGGGGCGGGCCAATCGTGCGGCGCCAGCCCAGACAGCCTGAAGTGGCTTTTAAGGAAGAGAGCGGCGTATTAGCCCCGGCTTTATTTCGCAGTCGTGACAGCGTTCTTATCTGTGCAGCAGCTTTTTGGGTTTGATTTGATTTGACGCCTCCGAGTTCCCTTCAAAATAAAAGCAACCTTGATCCTGAGTAACATTTTGCTCCGTCTGACAGCCATTAAGAGTGAGAAGGTTTTATGTTACATGAGCTTCTGTCGGCGATACTGACGATCGGTGACTGGCTGAACTCAACTCAGTAAATAGCCAATCACAAATCTCAGCTGACAGCCAATCAGGGTCTGGCACACAGAGACAGACACACCCACACCTTTGCAGTGTTTGAGTCTGCTGGCACCGAGGGGGGAGCCCACGGTTATCTGGTTACTGGAGGGATCCGTGGGCTCTGTCGGAGATCAGGTTCAGGAGCAGGTTTCATATTTGCCTCCATCATCAGTATGAATGTGACGTGAATAGTTATGCAATATTAAGGTTCTTTGAGTCTATATGACACTGCTGCTCACAACGCTGAGTCATGGCCACAGGTGTTAGGTTGTCATATTGCCCGGTCACAACATCAGTGTACACCGCAATTGCCATGGAAACATGGTTAGCAGATTTCAAAATACACAGCGATAACAATGAAACCCAGAATATAATCCAACGGCCCTGCAATCAATTTTGGGAGTTTTATGTGGAATTTTGATTGAATGTGTGTGAGAGAGGTGTTGAAATATTTGAATGATCGTTATTGGGACTGTAATTTGTGACGCTGTTGAACTGCACTGGGTTACACTGAGAAGTGTCCCAATATTTTGGTCACACTGATGCATAATGAGTGGGATGACCATAATATTAGGGACACCTCTCAGTATAAACGTGGTGTACGTCATCGGACAATCGTTCCTCTGTGAGCCATTGGATTGTGAATGATGAACATCTCCATGTCATCCTGACAGCAGCACCGATGGAACTGATGAGTAAATACTGTAACATACTGTAACATACTGTAACATACTGTAACATAGTGTAACATACTTTACGCACTGTAACATACTGTACATTTTGTAACATACTGTAACATCCTGTATATTCTGTAACATCCTGTACACACTGTACATTCTGTAACATACTGCAACATACTGTAACATCCTGTACATACTGTACATTCTGTACGAACTGTACATACTGTAACATATGTGGGGTGCGTGACTGTTACTATTGGCAGCACACATGAGCATATTGAGAAAGATGTGTTTCAAAGGCAGATGCAGGTTGGACATGGGGTTGGGGGGGTGAGTGTGGCTAACATGTGGGGTGTATTATTGCTCTTAATCCTCGGTAAAATAACACATTAAGCCCGTTGTTAATCCGTGCAGAAGGGGGCAGAGACAGAAAGCCCATCGGCCAGATCATTTGATGTATGCGCGCACAGTGATGTCACGTTATGATCCGTTAACTGTACGACCAAAGCCGCGGTGTGTGTGTGTGTGTGTGTGTGCTCTTCAGAAAATGTGATGGCTTAGCAATGTTGCGGATTTAGCCGAGGTCACAAAGTCAAAGGTGGGGTTGTTTCACGCAGCCTATTACTTTAATATGTCCTCCAGCAGGCTCTTAAAGATACACCACTGGATTCAGGGATAAAAAAAATAAAATTAAAAAAAAAAAAAAAAAACCTACATCGCAGGATGAGGAGGAGTGTTGCTCTTCTGTAGCTGATGCATCATCAGTTCAGATGAAAAGGTTTTTTTGTTTTGTTTTGTTTTTAATTACGAACAGCAGCTCTGATAAGCCACACCCACACAGCAGACATGGCAGACTTAGTCAACTTTGCATGCAGCAGCTGAAGGGATAGTTCTCCAGAGCTGGAGAACAAACATGCCAAAAACTAGAGTGAGGGTTTTTATGTGGTAAGAAAGACAGCTAGCGTTTCTCCAGGCAGCTAGTTGTTGGCTAAGGTGTTAGCCAGAGAGAGCTAAAGTTGTGATGGCAGCTGTCCATGAGTTGTCCACGAGCGCAGCAGCGCAAGAAGAGCCATCGCAGCTCTCCATTTATGATCAGACTGTAAAGGTAGCGTGCGCAATATTTGTTTGTGATCGAACGCTAACATGAGCGCTAAAAGTGAGCAAGCAGTTGTTAGCGCAGGCGTTAGCCAGAGAGCTGCCACTGCTGCTGCTAGCCAGCTAGCTTAGATTTATGGAATCGCAGAGGAATCACTAGTTTCAATGGTCTTTCTTAAAGTGTGAAACATTTTCCTGTTTACTTTTCAGATTCTCAGAGACATATTATTTAAAGCACATATTTGTAAGCAGCACCACGTGCAAATGTTGGTGTATAGTTATCAGGCTGCAATTGTAACTGGCACAATAGACATTTGTTCCTGGCTGAACACTAACATGTCAGGCTAAGGTGTTAGCAAGTTTTGATGCTAGCTGTCCAGGAGTTTGACTAGCGCAGCAGCACAAGATGAACCATTGCAACCATCCGTCGAAAATTACTATCAGACTGTAAAGGTAACGTGTACAATATTTGCTTGTGATTGAATTCTAACATGAACGTTAAAGGTGAACAGGGATTTGTTAGTGCAGGCGGTGGCACAGCAGCACTGAAAGAACCCTTGCAACCATCAGCCTACAATTATTATTAGACTGCAAAGGTAACGTGCGCCCTGCTAGTTCCTGATTGGAAGCTAGCATGTATGCTAAAGGTAAAGAGGCATTTGTTAACATGTCTCGCGGAGGCGTTAGCCAGAAAGCTAGCTTCTACAGCATAAGGAGATCTCAGGAAGCACTTCTTTCATTGGTCTCCTTGAAAAAGTGAGACATTTTTTAACACTTTGAAGCCTCGGTGCCGACATTTGGAACGATGATGATTATGATGAGGCTGTAATGGTCATTTGCACCGTGGTCATTTGTCCCTGACGTTTTTAGAGAAAACCCCACGCCGCCGTCGCACTTATGAGACAACAGTCTGCGAACCAGTCACACAGTATGAATATGTAGCCTTTCATTGTAATAGAATACTCCACTCGCCCTGGTTTGTTTGTTTGTGTATTTTGCAACCGCCCGCTGAAAAACACAATATTCAGATCACCGACATTCATTTACATGAAATTATTACAGTAGTCAATGAGGAAGGAAAAAAAAACACAGGCAGGGTAAAAAATATAGATGACTGTGTATTAATTCTTGTTATTCAGCGCTACGTTCTACTGAAAATGCGTGAACAAACATCAGCATCGGTTGTGGCCCCGCCCACGAGGAGCTGTGAGCGTCCCTTAAAAAGTCCGGGTGACAAATGGCACAAACAATCGCAGAACAACCCGGTTCTAAGCACCTCAGTCGAGGGGTTCCAGTCTGAGCTGGAGACAGAGAGGAGACCAGAAAAACCAGAACATCCACTGGTTCCTGCTGCTTTCTCTCGCACTGTTAAAAATGTTCTGTCAGACGTTCTATAGCTTTGTTCCAGTGGCCAGAAAGATCCCGAAATGTAGCTTCGACAGTCTGAAGGTAGTGGAGGGCAAAGTGGAGCCTGCTGGGATGATAACTGGCAGTCAATGTGACCTGCAGAAGCAGAGGCCTGAAAGGAAGGTGAGATGTTCCTCCTCGGCTCTTCCTTTTCTCCGGTTCCTGCTTTTGTTTGTTGCAGGGTCGTGGTGGAGGCGCTTTCATGCTGGACATTTTTGAAGCTTTCACTCTTGATGAAAAAGCTTTAATGGCTTTTTGATGCATCACTGGAATAAAGAGCGTCTTCTTTATATTTGGCAGAGCGGCTCTCGGCATAAAGAGACTGAACTTTACTCAGCCTGGAGCGACGCGTTACCCGGCAGCCATCAGGGCTGCCGCGGTTTGCTGTCAGAGGGTGATTAGGCTGCCTTTTTTTTTTTTTCTTATTTCAAACCAATGTGACATCACGAGCAGTGACATGTCATCCGCTTTATTCCAGAGCGCCACAGTGAGGCAGCGTCAGCGTCAGTCATGGTCTCCACTGTTTTGGCCTTTTTTTTTTTTTTTTTGCAGCTAAAGCTTTAAGCTCGAGCTTCGAGCTCGCTGATGGACCGCGCCCGACCATCTGGAGATGTCGCCTCGATTTGAGGTGGCCGGAGCATGTAGCTTTTGTAATGCAGCGTTAGCCGAGTGCTAGCGAGCGGCGGCCACGGGCAGATTAAGCTGGCAGCGGTCCCTCCTGTTTACAGTCTAGATTAGCAAAGGCACCAATCTGTTACGCCATCAGACAGCTGTCACCCCACAAACGGGGCCGCAGCCCCACGGAGGACCGCCCACCGCTGACAGGAAGTTCCCCAAAAGCGCGCGCTTTTATGCGGGTGAGGGTCCAGGCCAGTGATATCCGAGCTCCTGGTAACACGTGTGGTTTTAATACGCCATAAACTCTTCATGTATTCATTACTTATGTATTTGAGATATATTAAACAACATTATTTACATGATGGAGGCTTCCTGGCCCACGTCAGCACCACTTATTTTTTGATGGAGTTTAACTTTACACGGGCGACCATACACATATGACCACTTTATTAGGAACGCCTGTAAGACCGTCCGAGTTGGCTTTTTCAAAGCTGATTGGTCAGCTTTCGTTGACGCTGTCAGAGGGGAAACGCGTGTGTTCTGTGCTTTTAATATTCTGTCCCTCTTGTGTATGCAAAATATTAGAAACACCTCTCAATTTAACAAAGTCCAGTACAACACAACTGCAAGATGACGTGTGTGCATGTACCTGCTATGAGGATTGAGGACCAAATAAAGTATTTTACTATCAGAGTGAGGACATTTTGGCTGGTCTTCAGAGGCCAGTTTAAGGGTTAAGGATGGGTCTTAGATTTGGATGGGTCCAGGGTTTGGATGGGTCCAGGGTTTGGATTGGTTCAGGGTTTGGATTGGTTCAGGGTTTGGATGGGTTCAGGGTTTGGATGGGTCTCAGGATAGGGTAAGATGCCAGGGGATGCATTATGTGAATGAATGTTCACTGACATACAAGTACAAGGAATGCGTGTGTGTGTCCGCGCGCGTGCATGTGTGTGCGTGTGTGTGTGCGTGTGTGCGCGGTGTGATATTA
>CAAKHG010029732.1:6916-28721 GCA_901007715.1 Dactylopterus volitans
CGGTCACTTTATTAGGTACACCTTTTCCACTGCTCGTGCCTGCAAATATCTAATCAGCCAATCACGTGGCAGCAACTCAGTGCACTTAAGCAGGTGGACGTGGTCAAGATGATCTGCTGAAGCTCAAACTGAGCATCAGAATGGAGAAGACCTGTGATTCTGAACCGTTAGCTGAACACTGAAAAGTGACTCTGAGCGTCTCATGGTTGTCGGTGCCAGGCTGGCTGGTCTGAGGATTTTGGCAACTGCTGATCTACTGGGGCTTTCAATGAGTCAGTGAGTGTATATATACTCATTCAGCAGCACCACTGTCTCAGCTTACACCGCAATAACACCTGAAGGCCACCACAGGTCCTTCTGCGTGATGAGAAAGGGTGGGGAGAGCCGATTGCTCGATTTCAGCCAGCAACATCATCTTAAGATGCCACAAGAATCCTGCACGCTGGTCACGTGTGTCAGTTAGGTCATAACAGCCATGCAGTACCTTTGCTCTTTGGTTTGCTTTGGCCAGAGGACGACTTGTCACTGTTGGTGCCTCTGGGGGCAAAACTGTGCTTTTGCAGCCTTTGGTCCTGCATGGAATATTCTGTACAGCCCAGAAAGACATCCACATTAGCACGGCACCTCCGTCAGCAAAAGTTAAATACTATGAACAACAATTTTCTGTTTTCCCCTCTTTTTATCGCTTTACTTGCATTGCTAATTTGCAATGTCCTCCATCCTGCCGGCAGACTGCCCTTTTATTTGGAACTACATCTTTTTTCCCCAACTGCAATACGCCTGCATCTTTTTCCAATTTCACTTAATGGTTTTACAATGGTAACATCCAATAAAAGCTCTCATGACTTTATTTTACTTTCCTTACACAAAGGAAACTATTTTAATGTATGACAGACGTGCTACCCTGGCCCTCAACAACTGTGACAACAAATGGTGTGTAGCTTGAGGTTCTAGGCTCTGGTAACTCTCACCAAAACAGCTCATCTGCAGCAGTGTACAGCACGCCATTTGACTTTGCCTGGATGTAGGAATACAGATGTATTGCAGTTGGAAAAAAAATGCAGTGATAAAGTGATGGAAATATATATTTAAAAAAATAGCACCAAACACTAAAATGGATATTGACTTTTTTAGCAAGCCTTGTTAAAACAGGCAAAAATGTGCGTTTCTTGTGATCCTGTCCACCACGGTCCATTCAGGCTTCCAGAGGAGACAGTCATGCTGAGCTCCTCCAAACAGAAAGAGTGTGTGCAGATCATCATCTACTTCAGGTAATACACTGACTGTCCAGCAGCACCTCATTCAACTAACCCTTTAAGATGCTGTAATTAACTCAAAGCAACTAACCATGTGCAAGAGACAAATTTTCTTTCGTAAACTTTCTTGAGGGTGATTACATGGAAAACACTAAATGACACATTCTGTGTCGAGGCTGATTCTAAAGTAGCTTTTAAGTAGTTCTAATTAGAGACACAATATACTTTATGTTGTTTGTTTATTGATTTTCAAAATAAAGGATTTCAACCAGAGACAAGTCTGTAAACTGCGTACAATTACTAAACCCAATTTTCTAAACTTTCTTGTTGCAAGTCTGAAAAGTCGAAGAGGCGGAAGAAGCACACGTAAACAAATCAATATGCCAATGTGGCAAACAAAGAGCCTGAGTATCTCACTTGACTTTCAAAAACAAGTGAGCCATCAACACAAAAGGCTCTCTGTTCCGGCAGCAGGCAAAACACAAACTCAGAGCTGTTCCAGTTGAAGGAATGTTGAATGTAGTTGAGGGAAAGAAAAAGAAAAATAACACATTCACAAAATACAGAAACAAGAACAAATATTAACATCGGTGGCTCACCTGGCATTACGTCACAGATGGGGACGAGACGAGTGTGCTCCAAACTGGCAAAATTACACAGCAGCTTCCCATCAAATACACCATCCCACTCCCCGATAGGATTGTCCTGAAAGAGTTGGAGGCATGAGAACTATATCATGTCACTGGTGGTCCTCATCTTCATCGCTGCCAACCACGTGCCATGCGACTGCCTGACTGTCACAGCACCTCTGTCTCCCTGTGTCCTTGTCGTGATGAAGAAGGTGAAGGTACACCTGCCTTATTGCTTGATCTAAAAACTGCACTTGAACTTCAGTCAGTGTACACTGATGGCCCAGCTGCTCATCTTCTCCATGTAAACAGACCCTCCGATTCAAATCCTTCCTCTGAAAGCGTCTCCGCAGGCACAACAACGCTTTTCTTCTTCTCTGGTTTGTAATCCAGGACAACGCTCCAGCAGGAAAATCTAAGATGAGCATGAGGCCTGTGCCACTAGCGAGGGAAGGCAGGGCGAGGCTGGACGCAGAGTGAGGCAGAGCAGTGGGCTCTCCTCAGCTGCCTGCTGGCCCCTTGCCATGCTGTTGGGTCATACAGCACCAAGTCTTTACCTCACTCCCCGCGTGACTGCCTTGCCTTTGTGTGGGTAGCTCAGATGCACTGAGTGGGCTGCTGCTGCTGCCGCTGCTAACGATCAGCAGTCAGAAGCCTCAGTTATGTGTTTCAATCTCCACTACAACAACGCTCCCGCCTGACGACAGTAGCCATAGATACCAGCTACTGTGGTCCCAGGCAACAACACATGCTACTTCACTGGATAACAAACAGTCATCAAAGTGGGAAACTCAACAAAGGCAAGTTATGACGGACAACCCAAGATCCCCATCACCGCTGGTAATTTGACCTTTGCTCACAAAGGAGGAGGGTGACTGAAATGTTGATTAAAGAACAAAGATGGCAGACTACCGCGGGACTTATTCAAGCTTGAGACGTCATCTTCATTTGGTGACATTGTAAAGTGAATGAGGCATGTCAAGTTACAAATTTGCTATATGAAGCATCAGCACAGAACAGCAGAGCTTTCACATCAACAAGTGTGCCAATCTTAATATTAAACTCACCAAACACTGCCACAGAAACTGTGCACAGAACTGTGATGTTGTGATGAAAAGAAGTTACTTGTTTCAATTAATATATGTGTAATAATGGAAGAAAAGCCTGTACGCCAATGCCTAATTTATCAAATAAATTCTAGGGATCCTATTTATAAAGCTATTTTTCCAAAGTGCTTACAAAATGTAATTTGGCATCCAGTGTGGTTGGGGGATAGTGGATGATAAAAATTCTTGTTGGACAGTGTCAGCCCCACAACTGGCGCTCCATTTTCAACGAATGCAATCCAAAACGAGCTTGTGCCCAAAAAGAATGCAAATCATGTATTTGTGATTATTTTTGAATTTAATTCTGACTGGCAAGCCAAGGAACCTCAAATCATGTAAAACTTTCATATTTGCAAATGCACTGGCTGACGGCGTGTGATGACCCGAGTGGCAAAACTGCACATGCAGTTTTTTGGTCCATCCAGCATCGACCACTAAAGACAGCTCATTGTGCCATCTAATCACTGCCCCGTTTTGTAAAAGATTACTCAGATATTTGTGCAAAATGATCGTACGTAATAGAGTCAATCCCCAGCTTCCTTTTCCTGTTGGCAAATGCTTTGCATTGTACTTTACAGATTACTTATTCACAGAGTTGAGTTCTGGAGGAAGCAAAGCAGTAGATTAAACAAAATGACAATAATCAATCCAAAAAAAAAATCAATTGCTGCATGCATTCATTCACTCAACCATAACTCGGACTGCAATTAGCAAGTATTTAATTTCATTTTCAACAAACTGAATAATGATTTTGTGTTTATGATGTCAAGCATTAAACATTCCAATTATTTGATTATATGTTTGTCTAAAAAAAACTGTACCGCTCCATATTTGAATTTTATTCTGTAAAGCATCTTTGAGTGCCACTTTTTAGATAAAACATATGACTATCATAATTATTACTAAACACCTAATGGTACTCAATTTACAAGCATATGCAACATTAAAAGCAGCAAACCCTCACATTTGAAAATTTGGAACCTTGAATTGACAAATTTGGGGTATATTTGTGAAACAATTTTTTTTTTTCTACCCATTTAAGTAAACCGACACTTACCATGTCAACTCCCACATAGTAGCCCAGGCTCTCATTGCCTGGCAGGAAGTCACAAAAGATGATGGTGCCTCTCTCGGGTCCCTCCCGGGTCTGCACTAGGACCCTGGAGTTGATCTCCAGCGGAGGGAAGTCCTGGTCTTCTTCCACCAGATGAACATGGTCCACCTCCAGCTCACCCAAGTCGTCATCATCATCATCCTCCCAGAGTTCAAGCTTGTCCAGAGCCACAAACACGCCGCACTCATCCTCACAACGGAAAAGCTGGCGGCCCTGGTAGGAGCCCTCCGTGAAGCCTTGACCTCTGCCCTCCTCCTGGGGAAAAACATGTAGACGACAATGAAAAGCCAAGTGCAGAGAGAGAGAGAGAAAGAATCAGGAGGAGCAAGAGAGTTGGGCGAGTTATTTTCATAACACATTACTGTAGGTGGCTCAGCATTCCTCCGGGAGGAAATGTCAACATCATACAGTGTGAGAGCACACAATGAATAGCGAGAGCGAGAACACAATGTGACTGAGTGCAACAATAGATTCAAAAATCTCAAGAATAAATACGAGAGTCTCACGAGACACAATGAAACACTCTGCGTTGAACGTCTGTTCTAACATGCAGGTTCTTAAAAGTGTCAAATCACTGTCAAGCCTGGCAAAAAAAAAAAAAAAGACACTGATCTATATTTGGTAAGAAGCATAAAATCAGAATTTTATCTCTAGAATATGTGCTGACTGAGGCCTTTATAATGAGCTGCAGTTTGAATGCTTGAGCTGTCAGCCCAATAAAGAAGACAACAGCTGAATACAGTAGAATAAAAACAACACTGTGCTACAGTAGGCAAAATTCTGGATGTTGCTGCTTACACACAATAGAGAATATAAATGTATTAGTCAAATAATTGCATTAATGCTGAGATTAAAGCAGTCGCTAACACAGAAGGGGGTTTAAATAACATTGCATATGGCATCGCAAAGCAAGAGTCATGATAATACTGAAACGTGTGTCATGAGAACATTTAATGCGCTACGTTTAGCAGCAAATTATGTCCCCAAAGGGCTTTTGTTCACATCTGTTTTATACAATGAGATAAAGAGTTCAGTCTGTTCATCATTACATTTTTGTTGCAGGAAAATGGAACTGTCCACAAATGACCAACACTGCCATACACATGTCATAAAACTGCATGCACCTTTGCAATTGTATTAAAAGAATCATATTTTGTATTAGCGGTGGAAGGAAAACTTGATTGATACATGCGTTGGGATTCTCTTCTTAATCATAATGTCTCGATGCAGAAAAGCCGAATGATTTGTGATTTTGCGATTACCTGAAACAACTTTACTATAATGAATTAGACAATACAGCAGCCATTTGCAAGTGCATATGCAATATGGAGGTAGCATAAATTCCCTCTGATGTCTGTATGTTCTTTGACGCTGGACCAACTGGATGGCGAAACATCACAGATGCACAAAATGTGATTCATATTTATGTCAAAAGTGAGATGTGAGAACGGCTGACACAAAGCCGCCAGGTTATGTATGGAAACATTGCGGCTTTTATGAAGCTGAAGGGAAAACAGATCGAGAGAAGAGCAAAACTGTATGCAAGGTGTGTCTAAATGAAATAAAAAATATTTTTGTCTGTTTGAGAGGCTGTGGAATCCAACCAATGCGATGGGAGCAGTAAGCAGATAGCGCCAACAATCACTAGCAGTGTTTCTACTGACAGTGACCAAACAGAGATGTAGACTGGGAGGCCACGGCAGTGACGAGCTTCCCCGTGAACCTCCAGGATTTACCAACAGCTGTATTCAAAGACGTTTTTCACTCCAGAGAATGAGAGAAGGAGAGTGAATATTTGTACGCAGAATTTAAGTCAACCAAACCTGCTGTATGAGCACGTGGGAACCGGTTTTGCTGAGGTCTAATTCAATTTACAACAAAGATGACACACCTGTCTTTGTTGTGCTGGTGCTTTGCAGTGCTGGAACTCTTCCATTTGTTATTATCATAATACAAATTATAAAGAGGAAATTTGTCAATTTATTTGTATTCTGGATAATGACGGGTATGTTATGTTTTAAAATTCGGAGAGTAGTCAGATGGTAATTAAAAATGAATCGTGGATAAAAATCAAAACTGTGGAATGCATCAATATGCTCGGTCTGTTTTTGTTATATTTCCAAATGTGCAGTGACTTGTATTCACAACTGTTCAAACACTGTACAAGCAAAAACTGACAGGGACACATGACAGCAGCAAAAACACTTGCCGCTGTTAGCAGAGGGGCTGAATAAATCACCACTTTCTTCTCCACTGCAAAGTAAGCAAATCCACTCGGCTTCCAATAACAGACGCACATTCCAGCAAATAGATTTTCCTCATAAAACCGCGCATATATTTCTGTATTACTTATTAATAGCTGGAGAAAAAAAAACACTTGACTGGATTGCAACAGCCATTAGAATATTCAGTGATGATGACTTAGTACTGGTTAGAATATTTGTACTTTAGTTTTTAACATAACCAGATCAAAAAGTGTTAAATTAATCTAGAAACCATAATTTGAGTCAAGAATAATGAGCTGGGATCAGGATACTCTGACGAACATCCTCCTGATTGCCGCTGATGCTAAATGTTTGGTTTCTGTAAGTATGCATGAAGTTACAGCTGTGTTTTTCTAATGCTGACATAAGGTTTGAATCTACTGGAAAATTCTAATATACAGTGTTTAACAATTGTATTAGACCACTACCCAAAGTAAGGTTTTATATATACAGAGAGAGTAAATATATTCATGTTTAATTTCCACTGAGCTCTCGACATTTTACTATTTTGAGCAGGATTGCAAACCTTTTTGTGTCCAAATTTGAGCTGGATCATGGGGCTTCTCTGAGAAGTCAGAAATTAATCAAACATAGCATTAAACCACTAAAACTAATTTTTCTGGTCAGGAATGCAAGTAAATAATTAATCTGACATCTTAACCAGGAAATATCACTGTGCTTTACCATTGTTTTGTTTTTTTTGTTTTTTTTTGAAAAACGGTTAATCCAAAAATTCATGGATAACAATAAGCATGTTTTAGCATTGAAAATATAATTTCAGTTATTGAGCTTCTATATACTGATGGATTAACCATTACAGAAAAATAAAAAAAATGATTTTGGTAGTTACCAATACTGTTAAATTAAGGCATAAACTTTACACTGGGTGGTGGTCTTATAAACTTGTAAAGCACTGTATCTGATATACAAAGTAAGTTAATACATCTACTGTGGTGGAATGCAGCGCAAATACAAACTATGCGTTTACACCGTCATCTACTCAAAAAAAAAAAAAAAAAAAAAACTCAGGAGAAAATTCATGAGAGTTCTCACCAGAAGCTCCACTCCAAACCAGATTCCAGAGAGGGCTCTGTCAGGGAGCAGTGAGCCCTTGAAGCGGACCACGCCAGGCAGAGGTTCATCCCCGGAGCGCAGCTGCACACGTACCTTTGACCCACAGTCAATATCCCGAATGCGCTCTAGCCGAGGCTTGTTGCAGAGCAGGGCATATCGCTCCTCACAGTTGGTGATGGGAAACAGCAGCTCAGCCAGCTTCTCATCCATCTCCAGCACATCCCGCTCATCCAGACTCAGCACCACGTTGGTCTGGTCCAGGATGCGGAGACTTTTCTTGCCCTTGCATGGGGGGAGTGTGCGGCCCAAGCTGTTGCGCTCCTGGCAAGCCTGGCCGAGACTACCGCGGGGGATCCTCAGGGTCTTCTGAGGAGGCTTCTCCACCGTACACTCCTTCACAACCATGTAGAAGCGCCAGTCCTCCCTGAAGCCCCCAGTGGGCTTCTCCTGGCTCCACAGGGCGGAGCTCATGGCTGCATGCTAGGCAGAAGGTGCAACATCAAGGCAAGCTTGACCTGTAATCTGTGGCAAAGAATAATATCCGATCAGTTTAAAACTGACATCTCACAACAACAGCAATTGCAGGAAGTAAAGTTGTGATATAAAATATTCCTCAAAAAATGGTGTAGACCAGAAGAAATGGATCACGAGAGAGCGCATATGCTGCACAAATACATTTCTATGTATATACATTTAAGTGAAATAAAAATGTGTTTGTTTAGACATGACCGGGGCATGAAAAGTGTTTGCACATTAAAACGTTCTTACTGCAGCAATATCTGAATCAGTAACTCGACATAACTGTGTGGCGAAGCTTAGGTTCTTTTGTGTAAAAAATAAAAAAATAAAAAACAAATGGAAGTTTGACTTCATCTCAAATTCACGTCGTCTCCAGTCTGCTCGCCGTGTGAACCGTAAGAGCTCACCGCGGCCACAGCTGCAGGAGCATCGCCGCCTGCTGCAGACCTCGTGCGAAATTACTCATATCTGCTCATTTGAATATCCTAAAAATAGACAGTCAGTAGACGAGAGTTGACTTGGAGCCAGAAGCGTGGATTTCCCCTAAAGATGCAGTGCGTCAGGTGCGACCGTCCGACAACCGACGCCCTCGAGAGCGCTCACACCACATCCGTCATTAGTTTTAACATTTCTGAAACGCGACCGTTCCGGGCGGCGCTGCGATCACAATTCCGCTTCGAATTAAAACAAAAAATAAGAATAAAATAACGGCAAACTGACGTCAAGACAGCGGTTATCACAGCCGGCGTCGCGCAAACCCCACAGCACAGGTGGGAGCACTGGAATGAATTGGAACTCATTCCCCACCTGACGTACCCAAATGTGACATCTGCTCTAGAGTGTCGCCTGGGCCGGCTGGCTCGGGTTCGGACTGTCGCTGCCGCCGCCGCCGCTGCCGCTGCTGCTGCCGCTGCTGCCGGCGGCGGCGGTGACAGCAACGCCACGGCACGTTTAAATGAACATGCAGTGTGTCATCGTGGAGCCCAAGCTGTCAGTCACGGGCCCGCTGACAAGAGGGGAAGTGGCTAACGTGCCCCGTTAACATGCGCCCGAAACGGCGGTTTGCGTTTAACGCCAGCGGCAGCGGTGGCTCACCTTCGATGCGCGCGGGTTCAGTGAGCGGTTAGGGACGACTGCCACGAAAAACGTCCATCCCGGTTTGACGCAGGCCTTCGGAAATGAGCTCGATTCCCCCCACCGTGATAACCTGTGATCGACTGGCTAGCTACTGCTAGCGTCCCCGCCAGCTAGGCACCACGCTAAAGTTAGCCTTACCCGGCCGCTCACCGGCAAGCAGGCTGGCAGAGGACTGCCGCTCTTTACAGTATGCTAACAGCATTTAGATAAATCTATTCTTAGAGGGTTATTCATGAAATCATACAGTGTAGCGCTACAGCTATGAGATATATTATTTACAGGAGACAACCTCCTTCCATTAATGTCTTCGTCACCACATCCCGGGCCCGCTATTGGCTATTCGCTCGGTTCGCAAGCGCTGATTGGCTGGCGGTTGTTTCTATTGCTAAGCCCCACTGTGTGGGGTTTTCCCATGGACGGCAGGGTCTGTAGTTCGGTTGAGTTGTGACTTCCCGGCCAGCGACAGGCCTGCGGGTCAGGAAGTATGCCACTGACTTTTAAATAAAAACAGCAATGCTCACACATAAAAGCATTCAAAATTGCACAGACACATGTAGTGAAACAACGGAGCTCCTCGTATCAGCAAAATGATACTATATTTATTCACAATCTTGTAATATTAATTCTCCATTTATTTCTAAGCATTTTAAAGTTGCAGCTGGGCCGTAGAGCTACTGTACTTATCACAGCTTTCATATAGCTTTAACAGTGATTCAGAAAAAGGCGTCATATTTTTTCTCTGAACATATGTTTTGATCAACATTTAATTGAACAAATAACTGTTAAATACTAGTAAAATAAGCAGCAAGCATTATAAAGTAAGAATATAAACAGCATACATCTGAAACATGTATGAGTAACTGTATCCCTACACCACTGACTGAAGATAAAATTATTTTTCAGTGGAGACAAACTTCCTTGTTAGACACAGGTCTAATATACTATTATTAATAAAAGCAATAACAGTAGCCACTGTGGTAGTTGTGATTTGTGACCATCATTTAACCTTAGCACAAAAAAAAAAAGAAAAATCCTCCGCAAACAAGCATAGACTTACTCTCTCACTTCATTAGAGGGAACAATGCGTTTAGCCTTCAGCGGCGTCAGGTTCACCTCAGGTCTAATCTGGGGATTCACTGGTGTGTTTACATGTTTGCTGGCCACATGGCCAACTTCATATTTCATATTTTCTCTCGGCAAGACTCAAAAACTAGCATTACATCAATCATGAAGTTCAAAATATATATATCAACCGTGGTATTAAAAAAAACTTCCAGTGCTTTATAGAAAAATCTACTTACATACGAGCAAACAATAATACACAAAATGAGGAAATAAATTAGAAGTACTACAAAATACCAACTTGAGACCACAGCCAGTAACTAGATATAGAAATACAAGAATAATATACATCATACAATTATCCCAGACTCACTGCTGCACAGGTGATAGTGGAGGTTTGACGTTCCTTACACAGGATGGTACAACTTTCCCTACGCAGTGTGATAGCTAAACTTTCCCTGTGTCCAACGGGGAGAAAAAGAAAAAAGAAAGAAAACACAGGTTAAAGAAAACAACTCAAATCCGGTGAATCATTCATTCCAAAAGGTTTGGCAGCAGACGGTTCATTAATCCAAAACGCTTCCCTTCTCAGGAGCTGTTTGTTGACGTCCCCCCGCCTCGGATTGGGCAACTCTCGTTCCAGTCCAACAAATTTGAGGGAAGCTGCAGAACCATGGTTTTTTCCTTTTGTAGTGTCTGGCGATGGCGTAATCAGGACGGTTGTTTTTGACGGCCGCTTTATGCTCAGCGATTCTCAATGTCAGCTTGTGCTTTGTTTGGTCAACATACATCAAGTCACATGGGCAAATAAGCACAAAATTACATGAGTGGAAAGACAATTGATACATTCTTTGACATTACGGTATGTTTCCTCCTGGAATAGGAATGGTTAACTGTTTTTGTATCAAATGTATGGCACAATGTGCACATTTTCCACATCTATAATTCCCAGTTTGTCTGTGTTGGTTCACTATACATAGAATTGACAACAGTGTCTCACATTTCCGCCTCTCTTGAAGCAAAATCGAGGTCTGGAGGCAGATAGATGGTTTAGGCCCAGGTCACATTCTATAACTTTCCAATGTCTATTGAGAATTTGTTTGACTTGCCTTGGAGCTGCAGAATGTTCTGTCACATAGGTGATTCTGTTAAGTGTTTTCATGCTGGGAAGGTGGAGGATTTAATAATTGTTCCCTCTTTCTCTCATTAGCCTTCTCAATTGCCCTGTCATTAAGAGATTTGTCATATCCCCTTTGTTTAAACCATTCAGCCATTTCTTTAGCCTCAGTGTGGTAATCCTCTTTACTACTGCATATCCTTCTCAACCTGATGAACTGCCTATATGGGATATTATAAATGAGGTGGTCAGGATGGAAACTAGATGCATGTAAAACCTTTTTTTTTTCTTTTTTTCTTTTTCTTCCCGTTGGACAAAAGGGAAAGTTTAGCCATCATCCTGGGAAAGTTGTACCATCCTGTAGAAGGAAAGTCAAACCTGCACTATCACCTGTGCAGCGGTGAGTGCAGATTGACTTTGATGTAATTGTAGTATTTGAGTCTTGCTTGGAGAAAATATGAAATTGGTCATGTGACCGGCAGCATTTAAACCCACTTGTGAATACCCAGATATGACCTGAGGTGAACCTGATGACGCTGAAAGCGAAACGCATTGTTCCCACTAATAAAGTAAGAGAGTAAAGTCTATGTCAGTGTGTGGAGGATTTTTTTTTTTTTGCTCTATTTCACATGTTCCTGCTGCCCACCAGCACATGATGACCGGTGGCCTTGAAAGATGAGATTTCATGGATTCTAGTTTTATAATTTCACCTTATTTAAAACCCCAAACTAGATTTGGACACTCAAGGTAGAATACAATTATGACTTGGAGCAAAAAAACAAAAACAAAAATCAATCGTATTTTTTTTTTGTATATTTCTTTTAATAAATAAAACCATTGCACAGTCATCAGCCAGAATACAGCAATCAGAAGATGAGCCTTGATTCTCGTTGTGTCATTTCCTCCACCTCCTCCAAACTGAGGTCATTGTTTCTCAACCTGCAGTGTGACAAGAAAGCACGAGTGACCCTTTAGGCGCATGCCACTTGGGAAGGTTGAAGCTAAAGTAATGAGTCCACAGAGATGATTAATGACTATTATTGTTGTGTTTAAAAACGTAAACCCGGTGTGTATCACATACCACACGGACTTCATGTGAGTATTATGTTGCAGGGCTTCAATCAGACATTCTACCCCTGATCTGGTTATGCAGTTTTCTGTCAACCTTTAAGAGGAAATAAGAGGAAGGAGAGAGGGTGGAGCAGCGTGAGCACTTCTCTTTGGGCTCAAATGTCAAACCAGCCGCTTGCTGAATACAAATGTCATCTGCATCATTGGCGCAATTACCAGCTGTTGTGAATGTCTGCTGCACTCACCAAATCTCTTCCAGCGACGTACCGCTCTTGATCATCTTAGCGAGGGCACACGCTCCTGTGCTCCCTACGCCGTTGCCTACTAAGCTGCCATTACATAACATTACAATTAGATTCACATTTTCATGTAGAATACTCTATATTAGCAGAAAAAAAAAATGCCTTGCTGGTGCAGTCATATAAGCATGAAAAATAACAAAGACATGTGCGGTTATTTTTCAACCCCACCACACATTCTACATAGTTTCACACTTTTGTATTTGTAATGCATTTTATTAATGACTCAGTCTTGTCATTAAGTGGCAATGTTTTAAGGAATGCTTACCTAAGCCAGACCAGGGTTTTGCTACCCTCTAGGGCAATGGCAAGGGCCTCTGCTCCGGCGTCACCTATCTTGTTCCCCCAGAGCCTGAAAATGGAAAGGACTCGTGAATAACTGAAAATGCGAACTCAGTAAAATTGCACAGAAATTCACGGAAAGACTTTTATCTTGCCCCAAATACTGCAGTGACTTGTTGCATTCCAGGCCCTCTGCCAGCTGCTTTGCTCCATCTGCTGTAATATTATTGTTGCCTAGCCTGAAAGAACAGGAGATAATTTACTATTCCCTTTACAATGTACAAACTAAGTACTATATTAATGTAGTCTGATTAGAGACGGAAAACATGTGCTGACCTCAGAGAAACGAAATTTTGCTTGTTCTTCAGAAGATGAGAGAAGTGCTGCGTGCAGGCATCAGTTAGCTTGTTGTTGAAGAGCCTAAAGACACACGGTATTATTATGCATGGTAATTGATCAAATGTGCTCTGTCAGTTCACAATAGTGTTTTATCATTTTTAACTAGGCTTACGCAATCTTCTGGAAGTTGTCGCACTGCATGCCCTCAGCAAGCAGTTTGCGAATTCCTTCATCAGTGATGTTATTGTTTCTGAGGCTGACGAAAGTTAAAAATAGAACATTTTAGCACAACGTTTATTGGCCGCATGACAATAAACACTCGTAAGTTCGCTCACTGTAACAAAATAATAGCCAAATCATCAAAGGAAGAATGAAATGATTTCCTACTTACTGCACAGAATTACAAATATGGATGCAGGGAAGGAGCTGCTCCACACCCACATCACCTACAGAGTTATTGTCCAGCTGGAGGCCTACAGGGTTTCTTAGATGTTGGAGAACATAGGATAGTGCGGTGCACTCGACAGGGCCAATGTTACAGTAGGTCAGTTTCAGGTGGTCCACCTCCAGCTTACTCATTGCATCTTTGGCAATCTTGCTCTCCTGCATCTCATAGATGCACTTGATGAGCCAGACAAAGCCTGGCATTGCATGCATGCTCTTCTTCTCCCCCTCTACAGGTTGCGGGATAGACTTAAAGTGTCTCTGCATGCCCTTGGAGAGGCATCTGACCATCTGTCTGACTTTCTTCTCCAGCATTGCGCTGGGGCAGCAGGTGAGCCAGAGGCGTCGATGTCGCTGGGAGAGCAGTCCAGAAACGAAGGTGGCCGTGATTTGCAGATTTGGCTTGTCTGCTGCCACGACCTCCCCTTCCAAAACCCCGGCTTGTTGATCATTGGAGGGCAAGCAGGCGCCAAAGCATGTGCTGCTCTGGCCTGCCTGCCTCACATCCTGCAGCTCAAAGAGCTGAGGGATGGCTGAACGGCTGGTGTTGTTTGATAAAACAATGTACAGTGCAGCAAAAAAACACTGCATGGTCACATGGAGGAATTCATACCGTTTACTCTGGCTGGAGGACATGTCTTTGCTTTGGATGAGAAAGCTCATACAGGTGTCCTTTTCTGTCATGTGACAAGTCTCCAGGTCTGTGTCTGTGAATAAGTAACAGGAGGTTCCAATCCCGTTGAAGGCAAGCTGCCCCAGATGCAGGACTGTGCTTAGGTGCTCCTGTAGCCAACCTGATGCCGTGGTGGTCTTCAAGGGGCTTTTGTGCTGGAGAAAATGCTGTAAGATCATTACGTACACATCTGTTATGGTTTGAGGACTCCCATCTCCACAGCCTAGCAGCTCCTTATGGCACTGAGAGACAATCCAGCAGAGGACCGGACTGTGACAAAGTCCGAGCAAAGCTGAGTTTGTCTGCAGGGACTCCAAAACCTTCGCAGCCACTGTGGGATCACTGTGGTGTTTCTTCACAAAGCGGTCAATGCCGCTCGGGGAAAAGCCTTTCAGGAGGACCTCTTTGCGAAGGTGCTTCTTCAGCATCGGACCTACTGCCTCTGGCCGACTTGTTACCACTTTGCGCACCCCCTTCATTAAGGAACCCTGGAGTAAGTTGAACAGCAATATGTGGACAGGCGCAGCCTGAGTGGGGCAGCAGAGCCTGTGTTCATCCGAAAAGCTCTGCTTGAGCTCATCCAGGCCATCAAAAGTGAAGATGATGAGATGCGGGTGGTCGAGGATGAACTGAAAAATCTCATCCTGCTGCCTGTCCGGCCAGCAGCAGTGCTGAAATAGCAGTTCCTGCAAAGACAGTTCCTTGTGCTCTGAATTCAACCGGCGGCAGCTGAATGGAAAAAGGAGGAGAAATTCATTTAGAGCTGCACCCCGGGCCCAGAGCAAGTGCATCCTCTGCAGAAGGGTGCTCTTGCCACTGCCTGCATCCCCAGATACTAGCACTGTGTCTGCGTCCTCGTTCACAGTACCCACTGGACCAACGACGTCCCCCAGGTCCAAAGTTGAACGGACATCAGCGCCGTCCTGTGCTAGTTCCAGCTGGCTCTCAGTGTAGATGTCATCCAGTGACATGTGGCTGGTCCCCCCATAGGTGCTGAGGAAGCAGGACTGGGCAGAAACGGAACTACAGAGTTTCTTCTGATATTTTAAGAAGTCTGTGACAGAAAATGCACACATGAGATTAGTATACTTGTACGTACTACGGAACTCTGAAATGTAGCTCACTGGCAACTGGTCTCCGTGTGCCTTTGAACCAGTAATTGTTCATCTGTGCTCGGTTTTTCGGGTCACTCATAAACGTGGAAATTTCGTGTTTCAGAGAGAGCACCAACGTGCATCTTCTCTAGCATCAGCACGTACATAGCATGTCCTGTCAAACGCAAGCATAGCCAGGAGACGGCTTGCCGGGCGGCTTCAGCCCTGAATGTACTTCTTACTGTAAAAGCCTCCAAGCTTTTGGGATCAGGACACCATCACAGCAGAGTAAGCAAGACGCCTATCAGACCAGTACAGGCTGATGACTCAGCCAACAACTAACTACAGCGAGGCAATGAAAGAGAGCGGGTCGAGGCCCGAAGATTACCGGGTTCAAACCACGTTCTCTCCGTCTGACTCAGGTACAACATCCAGGAGCAAGAATAAACATGGACATTAGTCCAGTGCACATAGCTGCCATAAATGGTGGAAATATTCCTGGGGTAGTATCCTCCTGCGCCACTTTGGGTTAAGCCCCAAATGCTTAAAACATCTACGCCTGTCATCAGCGGGAGTGATGCGAAATTTTTAAAATTAAGGTTGGGATGCCTTCTCATGAAAAAAGCAGACGTTGTCCAGTCTTGCAAATATCTTGTGTCTCTCTGGATAGTAAATTAGGCTCTATTGAGACTTTTCTTGAAGAAGCTAAAGATTTCAGTGAAAAGCCTCTTCAGGTTTTTATCAAGCAACCGCTCGGTAGTGTCCCTTGATGCTGCGTTCTTAACCCAGACTGACTTTCGGGGTTGTATAGAAAAGAGAACAAGGCCCAAACTATAAACAGTCAATATTTTGAAAGGAATCATCATCACATGGAGTTTGTAATTCAGTGAGCGACGAGTGACGCCTCAATGTTCCACCGAGAGACTATTTTGCACTTTTGGTCCAGCAGCAGTTTGATTTTTTTTAACAAACCCTTACATGTGGCATTGATCCATTTTTGATTTCAGGTGTGCTAAAATGGCCTTTTTATGGTGCTATGAATTTGTTATGTACCGTCAGTGTGCTGTTTGTTATCTGTATGAAGTGATTTGGTGGAAAATGAGTTGCCCTACTGGAAATTATAAAGATGTCTAATCTAATTTATTCTACCTCCCATTATCTGCGTACAGGATAAATTGTCAGCATGATTAAGTGTGACAATGACATACCTTTTGAAGGGGTAACTTTCTTTTGGTTGAGCGAAGACTGAGACCCCTGATTTTGCTGAATGTACTGAAGTACAACGTTTGCTGCTGACTCGCCTTTAGACCGGACATGGTTCAGCAAACGCCTTGCCTGAGGGACATGGGAATGTCAACAGATCCATTATTAACAAAATAATTCCACATTTTGGTAAATAAAAGCATGTGTTTACTTTCTATGTGAGAGTTGGACCAGAGGATGGCCACCACTCTTGTAACTTTAGTGCACAATATATGAAGTGACAGTCAGCAGCTGGTTAGCTTGATGTAGCTTGGCACAAAGACTGGAAATGAGGAGTAACAATTCCGGCTCTTTCCAAATCCTTCCCCAAGCTGTGTCTGTTGCTTCAAAAGTCATCTCTTTGTCGTCGCTGAAGTGTCAAGGGAGGCATCGCCGTTGATGATGTGCCAGACCATTCGCTGGACAGGTGCACTGACCTCCTGGAGGCGAGTCAGAGCTGCTGATGGCCAGACTGTGCTGCCTTTTTTTTTTTTTTTTTTAAAGAGACAGGCCGGCACTTTCTCAGTTTCCAGTGTTTGTGCTTAACTGAGCTAACTGGCTATTGACTGATTCAAATTTACCAGACAGATATAAGAATGGTGGAGCGCATGTCCCAGAAAGTCAAACTGCTGCTTTTAAAAACCAACACAAGTACAAACGCATCTGATGGCATTTAGTGGTACCACATCCTATTGTATTTCCCAGTGAATGGAGCAATAAGAACATGAAAGCAGCCCCTGTGTAAACATCCCAAGCTGTCAATTTTATAAAAAAGCAAGGACCAAATCATCATTTGATTCCAAAATAAGCTAATGGGCAACGAATAATAAAAGGAAGATGTCATGCGCAGATTAATGTGTATCATGTGGGTCACGTGGGCGGTTTACCTGTTGAGAGGGGGTGTAGATGGGTAACTGCACCTCATGGCAGTCTGCTGAAGTGAAGTGACCCGATTCAACCAGGGCTCCTAGAGCGTCATCGACGCAGCCCTGCAGCTTGCTGATCACGTTCGGTCTTTGAGTCAGGAGAATCTGAGCAGACGTGCTTTGAGACTCCGGCGTTTTTTCCGGAACCGAGCAGTGCCCCGAGAAGCACAAGGCAGCTCCCTGTGCTTCAGGCAGGACCTGTTTGAGAGCGGCGAGGAAGAGCTCGCAGGTGTCCACACCCTTCGTGTAAACCAGGTCGAGCAGCTGCCTGACGTTGGCATTCAGCGCTCTCCCCTGTACCTGCGTGTTCTGGTAGTCCTCCCACGTAAACTCCCCGTGGGCCAATAAAATGTCCAGGACCTTCTCCACGTGTTCAGCTGCACCACTGCTGCACAGTGCATGCACCAGCTGCGTCCGCTGTCTCAACACAAGCTCCTGAGCACACATGCTGCCGGACTGCCAGCTTCCATAATCAGGGACACCCAAGCGGCGCGTCAGGTTTCCAGTATCACAACCCGTCGCGGCGAGCACGCGCTCGTCATCCCGCTGCTACCCGCCAGCAAGGAGCTTCTTACTTTGAGATCAACATAATCATCCAATTTTGATCAAAATTCAAATAACAAAATGGACCTCAAAATCCAGAGGCGACGCGCTGTCAAGGCCATCGTAATATCGTCACTCACGTTAAGAGTCTCCACGAAATAAGAGCTTCTTTCCCCCGTATCTGCCTCTTGGGCACTACTTTTGCCTCTTCCTCATTCCAGACCCGAAAGTGAAACTTCCCTCTGCCAGCAACTCACTCATGCGGAGCTGAAACAGAAAAAAAAAAAAAAAAATTTTAAAGAAATGGGAGGAAACCCGAGTGACTCAGACACCGACGGAGCTGACCTGCCTGGCGCTGCGGCACATGAGCGTGCACGTCACAGTGCGGCCCAGCAGACGGTCACCACGCTTTATTTCCAGAGCAATTTACGAAGTCACACATACAAGTGCTGCCCACCACTCACAGCAATGAGGTATCAGCACATCCTCTTTCCGGGGGGGGGTGCTGGTACTGCATTTGGCCAATGCAGCTAAGAGGAACTCTAGCTGTGAAAAAGCAGAAGCTGCACTGAACAGAATCTACCCATTTTACGAGAAATGTGACCAGAATTCAGAGGTCCAAATATTGTATGTAGTCCACTGCTGGTTGCAATTTTGTCATTCAACCACTTGATGGAGCAACTGCATAACGACTCAAGACGGGCTATTTCTATTTTCTTTTTTTGTTGTTGTTTTTTTTAATATTTCTTCATTTCATCGGCACTTCATCTTTGACAGACTCCCCCCATACCCTAACCCCCTTAGCAATTTTTTTTTAAGTGTCATCTGCTTTAATTGGAAATCCTTGGAAAATGAACTGTTGTTTTGAGCGGGGCTCAAAGAATTGGTCATAAGTAAGTAATAACTGGTATTGTGGCTGTTTGTCTGACCTGCGCTCATAAAACATAACCCTGAAAGCAGCTCGCATTGTGCTTGCCTGTTACTTTGCGTGCACTCCCTGATGTGAGCGCAGGACTTTTTCTTTCTTTTTTTTTTTTTTTTTTTTTGGACAGTCGGCTGATTTGTCATTACTGTTATTAAAACTCCCTCATAATGTTTCCTCACTCTGCCTGTGGGAGAAAACCATAAAACACACGAAGGCGGGAGTAATCAAAGGCAGACTAGAATAAAACTTTCCGATGAGAGATTTTCTTTCCTCTTTTTTTTTTTTTTTTAATTTCAAAAACAGGCAACTCCACCAAAGGGAGTGTAAGACACAGTGCTAGACTCTGCGTCACGCATCCCACTTGAAGCGCTAAGGTGGAGTTCTGTCATCCAAATCACAGCAGGGGATCCAGGCAAAGTTGCATGGATAAGAAAGAACAAAAAAAAAAGTCAATAAAAAAAATAGACACAATCCCAAAAGACATATTTGAGTATTCCAGTCATCTCTTGCAACAGAATTCATTTGCACCTTGTGTTGAAGCAGGGGGAGTGTGTGGCGTCGTGTGCTCGGGCCGCATAGCCTTCTATATCATAATGAAGAAGTACAATGTTTTCAAAGTTTTGCAAAAAAAGTATGAATTGAGGCCTTGTTGAAGTTCTTATGGGACTGTAGTGCGCGCTGGGCAGTTACCGTTGTTTTTGGAGGGAACCAAAGCTTTGACACAGCAAAAGGTGCGGAGACGGATGAGCAGCCTTTAATTTATACTATTCTATATTTTTAAGTATTAATCTTTCCTGCCCAGGGCCCTTGTATAAGGCTGCTCTCGACGCACAACTACCCAGGTTAGGGTATCCAAAGTAAAACAGAGATGACGTAAGAGTTAGACTTTGTCCTCCAGGATGGACCCTAAAGCTGCTCAGCTTTAGCTGGCCAGGGGGCCCCACTGCTGAGCCCACAGTCCGATATTGCGCATGTAATTTTCGTCTTTGTGTCTATCATTGTAATTGCGGTGCAGCACTAAGTCATCCTGCCTTTATTATCCGTGTGTCAATGCATCAGAGCAGAGTCCCACGCTGGCTGCAGGCCAGGAGGCTGCAGGACAAAACGATGAAAAACTTTTCGCTCCGGTCATTTCTGCGTCATGCAGGGGTTTTTTTTATTTTTATTTTTTATTTACTGTTCTCCGCTTTTATTAGAAACGCACGCGTGGTGAGAGCGATATAAGCGCCTGGTGCGTAAAACTGCGCTGCGCAATAACGCAGCAACTCCCGGAGGATAAAAAAAAAAAAAAAAGTCTCGTCACCGTACACGTCTGTTGCATGTTAAAAAAAAAGAAAATCTGCTTTACCTTGAAATAACGACTTACTTTATGCTTTCGGAAATTTCAACGCATGTGTCACGATCTTGCAAAAGGGGGAAAAAATAAAAAAAATAAAAAACCGTATCTGGATATGAAGTAATCAAACCCACCTGCCAAGACGCGGCAGCAGACCAGGAAACGGAGCCGCGGCGGCGGCGGCGAGGCCCCGCCCACCTCCACCGCGGGCGGCGGGCTCACGGTTTAAAAATGCGATTTTACGGTTAGAAACGGACGTGGGGGAAAGCGACAGAAAGCGAGCGCGGGGCCGCGCCCTCCGCTCACTTGCGTGCGGTTCCCAGCAGGCGCCCGCGGACGCGCCCGCGCCCGCGCCTTCCGGTATCTCACCCAGGAGAGGCTGTCAATCATGACGTCATGCAGCGCATTAAAACTATCATTATTGTTGTTGTCGTTTCTGCATCGATCATTCAAAGTTCGCCTTACTTGGAACTATTTCATTTTTTTTTTTTTTTTAATGTGCGTCTGTTTACATAAAGTATATGTAAAGAGCCACGTGTACGTTATGTCCACGTGTGGGAAATGAAGCTTCAAAAAAAAAAATGTTTTAAAAAGTTTATTTTAAAAATGAGCACTTGGACATGCATCGATGTGATTTGAAAATATATATTTATATAATGGCAGAAATAAGTGTGGGGAAAATATCCCATACACTACACTGCTCTGCAGCCGGCCACCAGGGGGCGATAGAGACCTTTTAGCTTCACTTTTAGAGACCTGTCACGCTGTCTTGTTTATATACACCTACAATGGAGGACAGTATGTTTATGGTCAATACAGTATCAATCTCAGTGTCCTGAGACCCTGCGTCCTCACATGAGGACATTGTTTTTTTTGCAAAAGACAATGTCCTCCTGTGCAAAGATAAACTTTAGTTTTTATACTTCTTAGGTCCTGCGAATCCTAAATATCTGGGAGAAATTAGAAATGCACTCCAAGCAAAAGTCCAGGTCTCAGGAGGGTATGTTGGCCTACAACAACAACAACACACACGTGTACAGTGACAGAACATGTGTATTCAGCCATAACAAATCTAGAGGCACACAATAAATGACCATATCTGCAATAAACCAAGTCAAGAAAATTCATCTATCGTTGAAATAAAAATAAACAACCGATTTATGGATTTATTGCTTGGTTTAGTTACAGACATTTGCATGTGGGACTTTTCACATTTCGTGCATGTGGTGATTCCATTTTCATGAATTGTTTTTTTTAAAAATAATAACATTCCCGTATCCTCAATAAAAGAAATAAAAGAAACGGGATTCTAGAAGTTCTGGGAATGGATAAGCTTTGCAGTTGCTGGGGGTT
>CAAKHG010029736.1:5996-37012 GCA_901007715.1 Dactylopterus volitans
TTTAGTTTTAGCCTAATGGTTAGATTACGGTCTAGGTAGGTTTTAAGAGTTGGACACTTAGTTGAGATTTGGGTGCATTATTTCAAAGAAAATCCTCACTAATATAGATGTTCAAGGATGTGTGTCTGCACGTGTGTGTGTGTGTGTGTGTGTGTGTGTGTGTGTGTGTGTGTGTGTCTGTCTGTGTGTGTGTGTAGCATATTCTCAGTCCTCTCCACCATCTTGCTACTGGGCAATGTGACACACACTCAGTCAGCAGACACTGACGCCCTGGAGATTGGACCCAGCGAAGTTTTATCGACTCTGTCTGAGCTGCTCAAGGTAAGTTTCCCGACGCGAACGGCTCGATTGCGCATTAAATTATCCAGATTACGGAGCTGAATTAAATTTATGATTTGCAATTAAAAGTTGATTTGTTGCATTGAGCCAGTTGGAATGTATTTTAGGAAGGAATATGATGAGCATAACTTGATATGATCCTCAAACTCTGCTGCTTTAAGAACAAAACGCATTTCGATCTTTTCTGTTTGTGAACGATGACAATGAAAAGGCTTTTTCGGATGAATAATTTAATGACAAATGTTTTTGTTTTGTTTTTTCTTTCTAGGTAAAAAAGGAGCTTTTGATAAATGCTTTGACCAAGAAGAAAGTATTGACTTCCAATGGCGCAGTAGTTTCACAGCACACACTACAAGAGGTAAAGAGTTTTCTAATTAAGTCTTGGACGTTATTGTTGTCGTGCGCACGTTCTGAAAATCAGGCCCAGTATTAGTATGAACCAGCATAAACTGCCCCACTCATTCTTTAGGATATTGATTTCTCCCATGGAAGTAGCGATGATTGCAGCTATCAAAAGCCCACAATAAGTCGGTAAATAAGCCGTCGTGATGTTTTCCAGCAGCTAATACTCTGCTCGGAGCCCCAGAACAACAGCGTAGGAGGCCCAAAAGTGCATTCGTGTATTGACTGACGTCTCTAAGCTCCCATCCCTAAAATTAGCCCTCCAGAAGCACTGTGGTTAGAAGGGTGAGGCTTGCTTAGAAACCTGGGTCACATACTGCAAGCCTCTGTGTTGGGACAAGCTTTGGAGCATGTTTCAGTTAAAAATGTGAAAGAGGAAAAAACAAACAAACATTGCATTAAACTCCAACAGTTAATAAATTCTCAAGTAGCATTTTCCTTAATCCCAACTGTAATCCATGTTAAACCAGACATAAATCATGTTTGATGCTGTGGTCTTGCTGGGTGTCAAGTTTTAAGATCATCCTCGAATTTAGCGCTCAAATACTTAACTTGCTTTATTTAATGGTTTTCTTTTTCTTTTTTTCTTTTTTTTTCTTTTTTCTGCTTCAAGGCCAGACGCGTGCGAGACTCCATGGCAAAGTCCTTGTACAGCGCTCTGTTCGACTGGATCATCCTACACATCAACCACGCTCTGCTCAACCGGAGAGACATGGAGGAGTCCGTTTCTGTAAGTCAAATTATGCAATTAAAAAGGAAAAAAAATCAATCACCAACAAACTTATCTTCTCTTACTTAGCATATGTGCATTTTTTGGCGCTGGGCAGCAAATGAGTCACGCTGCTATCACGTTTTCCAGGGAGCTGCATCCTCATCCATAAGTGCCGTGACACGCCTCCTCTCTGTTTTTGGTTTTCTAGTGTTTCTCCATCGGCGTCGTGGACATGTTTGGATTCGAGAACCTGCGGACAAACAGTTTTGAGCAGTTGTGCATCAACTACACCAATGAAAAGCTACAGCATTACATAAACCAGCACATCTTTCAGCTTCAGCAGGTAGGACTGTTATTGTTGTTTTTCTTAGTATTATAGTTATGGGTGATGGTTGTTGTTGTTATGATTGTCATTGTCGATCGGGTTGACCTTCTTCTGCAGCCTGTGCTTACTATGGTGCCTGCAGGTCCTGGAAAAGGCCTCGAGATCATGATTTTTTTTTCTTCTTTTTTTTTAAGAATCATTGTAAGATAGACAGTGTTGAGGACGTTTGCAGGCACCCTGGAAACTGTTGTAACTGTTTGATTTTGGTCCATTTTCCCATTTGCACCGTCTAAACTCGTGCATCTATATGTTCCAGGAAGACTATGTGGCAGAGGGCATCACCTGGGAACACATCAGTTACGCTGACAACACCGGCTGCATTCAGCTGATCAGCGAGAGACCCACCGGACTCTTGAACCTGCTGGATGAGGAGAGCAAGTAAGTGGTCGGAGATTTCCATTGAAATGAAACGACGTTCCCTTGAACTCACAAGAGAATTCGGTTCATTTGAAATGCAGCTCAATTGTTTGCATTGTAGCTTCATATAGCTTTGAATACTGATTCAATAAACACTTACACCCAAATGTGTGTGTTTTCGAAACAGGTTATACAGCAAATTTGCCCCGCTAGCTCAACAGTCTTTGTTAATAATATCAATGACAGTTATGATGATGTCATAATTTCATCATAATCGCCTTTATAATACCTTTCACTTGATTATGAGCAATGTTCATATCAAGTTGCTACTCAGCCGGTGCTTTTCCACTCCAGTCATTTCCGTTACTGCAGCTTCGCGCTGGTCTTATTGTCTTTGCTAAATTTAGTAATTATGCACGTCGAAATTGATATTCTGTCTTTCTCTCTCCGCATCTTCAGCCTCCCTCAGGCCACAGATGAAACACTGATGGACAAGTTCAAGCAGCAGCAGCATGGGAAAAGCCCATTCTTTGAAGCCACCACAGACACAAATCCATCATTTGTTATTCAGCACTTTGCCGGGAAGGTTGAATATCGCATCCAGGTGAAGTAATTTTCCGACAGTAAAAAAAACATCAATGTTCTGTGATATCTCAATGTATTTCAACTTCTGTAAATGTACCTTTTTAATCATTCAGCATGACCATTGTTGTTTAATGTGGGTCTGCGTTAGACCCTTATTAGATAAGCCAGCTTGAGGAAAATCCGCAAAGTGTGATTAATGCAGTTCCCCCACTGCGAAGTTTATATTTGTATGCATGCAGTGAATGTGGGTTGTCACAGGTTCCCATTTGGGCCCCCCAGCTGGAATAAAAGAGAATGTTAATCCTGATTTGTCTGCTTCTTTAGGCTTTCCGAGAGAAAAACACGGAGCACATGCGCCCCGAAGTCGTTTCGCTTCTCCGGAGCAGCGAGCGAGCGTTCCTGCATCACCTGGTCGCGTCCAGCCCCCAGGCGCTGTTCAGATGGGGCGTCCTCCGGGCCACCATCCGCATCTTCGCGGTGTTCAAGAGGATGGGGCGCAAGCGGGCAGAACTGTGTATGTTGCTTCGGTCCACGTGGGCCTTTTTTTTTCAGAACGGCGGATGACAAATGACGTCTCTGTGAAACTCGCCAATGCCTCACGCAGCCCCGAGTGTGTCCGCGCGGGTTTCGCACGTTTTCTTTTGGGCAATGCTGTGATAATTGCACGCAAATGACTGGCTGCGTTGTCACCGCAGTGGCTGCCAGACACAGCTCCCGCAAAGCCCTCAAAGACATGAGGCAGAGCAGCAGCAGCGCTGTGGACAGGCACTCCAGGTAGACGCACGCACGCACGCCGCCGCCGCCGCCGCCGATGTGTTCATGTGCTCGGTTTCGCAGCATCCTCGCATGTCCGTCCCCCGTTTTTAAATTGATTAAAACTGATGTCGGCATTTTCTGTTTTTTAGAACTTGCAACATTAGGACAGGAGCCCTCAGCCCTCATGGGCTTGTTGATTGTCATTGTCTCACCCGTTTTTAGTCTTAGGCTACTTTCACAGGTCTGGATGATCATTTCCGATTTTCGTTGCGATACAGGGTTTTTTTTGTTTTTTTTCTTTCTCCGTGGTCGTTCACGTCATGATTTAAGTGCGACCACCGTCAGACTCCGGCACGAGCAGTCCGCCGCCACGAAGTGACCCACACATGCGCGGAATAAGACGTGACTTCGCACGCAGCGCGCTGTGTTCACGGTAGTAAATGTGAACGCTACACATGCCAACCAAATTAAGACCAATTGATAAATGGAGGAAAGAGATTAACAAAAAAGAGAGCACAAGTTTTAACGATGGCCTTCTGTGGACATGTTTACTTTTGATATCGCTGCGCCGTCCGGCCTCCTCCAGCGCAGAATTGTGGCATTTGTCTCGCTTCAGTGATGAAATGCAACGTGACCGTTCAGACCGAGGTCCCTTTTAAAAACCATAAGATATTTATCTGATATAGGACCACATATGACATTAGCTGGGGTCTCCTTATTGCTGTAAGTTTAAAAAAAAAAAATACATCTATGCCATTTACAGCAACAGCCTCACACTGGATTTCTCTTTCGATCACTCCGACGAGCATCCCCTGGACGTGTTTGAAGACATCTTTGCCAATTTTGAAAAGAGAAAGTGAGTGTTACGTATTTGTCAAGTTTGAACACACTGATATTCACAGGGTTTTGTGTTGCATTGCAGAGCCTCCATTTTGTTTTTGTTTTCTGCAGGAAAAATAGAGCCGGTCGGCGAAAGCAAGTCATCCCAAAGGTGAAGTGAAAAGCTTGTGGTCTTAAAAGTGAATGATTCATGGATCAGATTTGTTGACCCTTCTGTTCTTGTTTTCCATATATTTCCACCAGGAAAAAAAACCCTCCCCAGTTTGAGTTAGTGAAATCGTACTTTTCCTCTTTCTGTCCACCAGAATCTGATGGATCTGCGCTCACTTCACCACATCGTGGGTCTGGCTGCACATGACCGAACCAGCAAATCCGTCTACCACCCTCTGCAGAAGAAGCCGCCGCCGACCATCAGCACTCAGTTTCAGGTTCGTCTTGTCTGCGTCTGCTGACCGATTTTTTCACTCAGTTTTAGTAGAAGATTTCTCAGTATTTAGATTAAAAACGTATATGATGAGCATATGAGCCACACAGTTTTCAGGTACTCACTTACTTAATCAGTCCATTATGCATGTGTCTGTTGCTCAGCATTTCTCTAAGACATAAACTCACTGCGCTTGCAGGCGTCACTCGGAAAGCTGATGGACACAATTGGGAAGTCGGAGCCTTTCTTCATTTTCTGCTTGCGCTCCAATGTTGAAATGGTAAGCTCAACTCTGCTAAATTTAGTGCTTTAACAGAGCTCTGTTGAGTAACATAATTCATCATATGGTCGAATGTTTTTTTTTTTGTTTGTTTGCTTGTTTTCTGCAGAAAGAGATGCACTTTGATGATGAACTTGTGCGCCACCAACTCAAGTACACAGGTCTCCTGCGGATGGTTCACATCCAGAAATCTGGTTTCAGTGCCAAGTACACGTTTAAGGTGGGAGTAACATTGATGGATTATAAATTTTGAATATCCCATTTTACATCCAAGGTATTTCCATTAAGACAGCTAATCCTTCTTCACGCTCGTCGTGCGAGGAGAGCTGATTCTCACCTCCGATGCCATTTTTCTCCTGACGACAGGAGTTTATGGAGAAGTTCCGAATGCTGCTTCCAAAAGGAGAAACTGGGACTCCAGAGCACATAACGAGGCTGTTTGAGAGAATGGGCCTGGATAACTCCACCTACCAAATCGGGAAAACTAAGGTAAACTACATTTATTATAACATATAATAAGCAGAATAGGAAGGTGGTGTCATGGTGAGACACCAACCTCTCCAGTGACTATTGTGTATACTAATTTTCCTGTAATGCGTTTCTGGGGTTAGAAAGCATCCAGCATGTCATCCAGACATTTTGTGAATATTTAAAATGTCCTGAAATTGTGTTTTCTCCCTGGGAAAACATTGTCATGAATCAGAGTGATTATAAACATGACATAGCAGATTTTATGCTTACACCAAGTCATAGAAGATATTGATGTCCTGGAAGAAATAATGAACTTTCTAATAAACAGAAAAGCTGGCAAGAAAAAAAAAAACATTCGTTGCGCTTTTACCCATGTCGCTCTCATCTACTCAGGTGTTCCTCAAAGAGAAGGAGAGGCAGCTGCTCCAAGACACCGTGAACAAGAAAGTGATGGACCACATCATCATGCTGCAGCGCTGGTTCCGCGCCTGTCTGATGAGGTTGCACTTCTTGCAAAAGAGAGATGCCACTCTGATCTTGCAGGTGCGCGTCACGTTTTGAAGCGCTGTGAATCGCAACGAAACAACAACCGCACCGGCCGGTCTGCGCGGAGACGAGCAGACGCATGCCGCGCTCCCCCCGTCGCAGGTTTTTTTCGAAGACAGGATACCTGAGCCTCAAATATATTAAACCTAATTTGTTAAGTGTGTATCAAGCCCCTGGAATCCCACTTGGCTAATTTCAGCATTAAATCAAGGGTACTTTGTTGAACACTCCGGTCTCAAGTCCTCCACATCACTTATCTACAACTTTGGAGGTCAGGCCGCTGGCGCCACTCAGTCCCATTTGCTTTTCCGCTAAATGTCCCGTTTTAATTAAAAATGTAAGGGCAATTAAAGAGCGAGACGGCAGACCTAAGAGTGACGGAGGATATCTGTTGTTTCAGAGGAGCTGGCGCGAGTTCTATGAGAAGCAAAACCGAGCCGCCACGGTGATCCAGACAGCATGGCGGAGTTCTCTGATGTTATCCGAGGACCAGCCCGGAATAGACGATGAGGAAAATACGCCCAGAGCCCGGCCGGGACGAGAGACGTATGCAACTTTTATCTGCATTGTCACTTCAGCAGGGATAGCCTTAATTTCGGAGGATAAGAGTAGGCATCCGTACGCTTAACATCATCAGGCTGGACAGGGGCAGGTGTGCTGGCGCCATGTGCAGCGCGCGAGTCGAGTCAGGCAGAAAAGTGTGACGAGTAACGTTTGCGGTCCCAGTTTGATGGAATGTTTGATAACGGCATAAAATGGTGTCTGCTGAAAATGGCGCACTCGCCTTTTTTTAAGGATGATTTTCAGATGGTTCTGTTGCAGATTACGTTGCATTTTCTTGATTTAAATAGTGCCATTGCCAGTAATTATTGATGCGATGGTTTGTATTCCTTTTGTTGTACAGTGCAAGACATTTCACAGTGGGGGGGGGACTTATCAACGCTCCCTGGTGAGCAGATTATGTAATGATAATGGAACTTGTGTCAAAATTATCTCAAACATACTTAACACATCTCTTTTCTGCAGTATCCCTGGCAAATATTGGCCTTGGTTCTACCTAGAAGGTTAAACTAGTTTTTGCGATTGTTGTTCTTTTTGTAAAGATCATAGAATTATTGCTGCAGAATTATGCATTTCCATTATGGGTAATAGTTGCTGTGCTGCCAGTCTGATTTAGTGTTTTCCTGCACAACAGCACGACAAAACTGAAGAGGCAACACAACGTTGAGATCAGCCCCAACAGGGCCCAGCAGCAAGACCCAGTCAACGGCGAGTCTCCAGAGAGGGCCCGGAGCAGGGAGAAGCGGGAGGGCCGGGGGTCCCCTCCCCCCCTCAACGGAACCTTCTCCCTTCCTTTGGACCCCAAGGTTTACAGCGACGACGGCTCCACCAGCCCCTGCAAGAGCAGCTCCCTGCAGCGCTGCGCAGACGTGGACGACGTGAAGGAGAAGGCCCAGAGGTGGAGGGAGAGAAGGAGCGAGGGCGAGCCCACGGACGAGTCCAGCCCGGAAATATGGCGACGGCGAACCAGCCGGAAAGACGACTATCGGTACGCGTTTGATTTCTGGCTTTCGTCTGCAATTTTAAATGTCGCTAAAATAACCGTGACTCTCAAAGCTCCCGCTTTAGTCGGCAGTCCCGCTCTCATTCTGCTCTGCAAACACAGGCGCAAAGGGAAGTCCAGGTCTGTCGACGAACTGTCCAAGATCAGCTCCTCGGGCTCCGATAGCTCGCCTTCCACCTCTGAGGTAGCTTTTATCGCTGTGCGCTTTTTTTTTCTCAACTCAGTCTCACAAAATCCATTTTTCAGTCGTTGTCGGTAATAGTTGTCCTTCACGGCAATCGATGCTAGCGTTTCAGATTCCTGTTGTTGTTTACTGTGAATAAATGTTATGCAGACAAGCATTTGAGTGGAGGCTCTTTGCGCAAAAGTCAAACAAGACCTCACCACCTCTCCTGGCCCCCCCCCCATCAGGTCAAGGTGCGTTTCCGCAAGCAGCCCAAACGCAAGCGGCGCTTAGCCTACGCCCGCAGCGGTCTGGTGATTAACTTTGCAGGCTCCAAGGAGAGCGAGTACTGGAGCTTTCCGCTGCCTCCCATGAGCCCAAAAGCGCTCGGCCTGAAGAGCTCAGCCAGTAGCGTGGACGTTCGGGCCCTCAAATCCCAGGTCAAGGTACTGACCGAGGGGACGTTCCGACCACACCCCGCCCCCCCCTCTGCATGCAGGTCTTGCATGTTTATGTCCCGAATGCACCGAAGGCTCCGCCTGTCCTGAGACTTCTTATTTCTGCTTTGCCGCCCAGGGCAATGAAAGACTTTTGAAAGAGCCAAAAAAAGGAGATGCCTGTTCTGGTTTCCAACAGCTCATTTCTGATCTTTTTCGTCACCCACATGAACTGCAACTGGGAGATTATAGATCAGAAGCCTAGCAGACTATGCGATAGAATCTTATGTATTATTGTTATGCACTGAATCACTTTTACGTAAGCAAGTTTTTGGTCATTTCAGCTTTTAACCATTTAAATCACTGCTTATTTTACCCTCATTTTACAGTAAATGTGAGGCAAAAAATGATTAATCTGGTGACTGAGCAGTTGTGATATTTGATTTTGCACAGTCTTTTCCAGTCTTATTTAGTAAGCCTTACACTCCGCAGTCATACAGTTTTTAACAGTACTTAAACTACAATGAACATACGTGCCTTTGACGTATACACCAGACATAATGAGCCCTCGTTCAGTCAGTCATAACGGAAATCCCAGCACGGGAAAAAATACAGAAATCTCTGGAATATTGATTACCCACAAAAAAAAAAAAATCTATTATAGTACAGCACCATCCAGTATTGTAAGTATAAACATGGAAAATATGATACTTTTGTCAGGTGATAACTTACTGACTCACGTTTGCGTGTGTGTGTGTGTGTATGTGATCATACTAATTAAAATAATAAAGGCCAGAGTTCAGGTGGCAGTAAAAGCCAGAGCAGTTTGCATGCAATTTTTTGCCCCCCCCCCCCCCCAAAAAAAAGGTGAGGGGCGCTGCCACTGTTGTACTGCCGCAGTCATGTTCCAGCGGGCGGGTCTGGTGGCGGGAATGCTGTGGGAATTCTTTTGGAACAGATGGGTTTGGCTGCTGAGCGGTGGGATAAGAGGACTGGCGCTTAAATCTGGGAAATAAGAACATATCTGCTCTTTTTTTTTGTTGGGGCTGTTTTATTTTGATCCTTTTTTTTTTTTTTTTTTTTTTTTTTTCAGATTTGGTCCATCGCAAGATTTAATCTGACACTTTCATGTCGTGTCACTCTTGCAGATTCCAGCAGAACCCGATGGTTCAAGGTTCAGCCTCCCAGCCAGGAGCTCCAACGAGGATGAAGGACACCAGGGATCTAACCAGTCACAGCTTGCTACTCCTGAGAGGTAAATCACGTCAACCGGTAGTTGTCGACCAAATGAGTCGAAGCTTTTTCACAACCAAAGTCATTGTTGTCATTTGATATTTTTGATATGTTTCCGCATTGGAATTCATACAGATTGTCTTTTCCGCAGGAATTGGTTTCTTGTTAAATTCCTGAAGAAGCGAACACCTAAACATGCAGCGAGCAGCGACCCTTCTCCGACAGATAAACCCGGTAACAAGAGGTTTTCAAAGTCTGAGTTGCGAAAGTAGTATTTTACATGTGTTTATGCAGATATTTATAAGAAATATACGGTAAGCGCAATGTCGCAAAACGTGAGTTTTTTGAGAATTATGTATAAAGGAAAGAGGAAGCAATGATAATGTCACAGTTCTATGCAAACATGCATATTTTCACTGCAATCTGGAGGATACAAGTACAAAACTTAAAAAATCCTTGGCGTTATCACCAGCAGACACTGGGGGTGTGACAGTAAGCAGAAGTCCGCAGTTCAGAGTTGGTTCATGGGGAAAAAGCGACAAAAAAAAGAAATATATGGAGCGAAGTTTCCTTTTTCTTTAATTACAACACACAGTTTTTCAAATTTGAGGGTTCTACCAACAGGAGTGTCATCTCGTCATGCTTGAACCCGGCTCCAAACCACATTTATCAGTCTTTCCTCATGCTTTTATGCTTTTAACTTACAAGGCCTCGCGCGGAATTGTACCACCTCGCCATATCAAAAAGCTGTTCACACCGTAGACTCACTCCTCACTCTCTCTGTGTCACGTCACCAGTTAAGTAAAAATATCATTTGCCTGTTGTGCTCGTTGCCTCTGGCCTTCCAAGACATGTTGAACAAGCAAATTCAGTTGATGTCTCAAAATCGCATGTTCTTTTTTTATTGTTTCTTATTTATGATTTTAATCGGAAGTCGCACTGGAGCAATGCGAAATGATGATTCTGTACTAAAAACTGACCGACCGACTGACAAATACACCCACAAACTCGCCGTGGAAAACGAGGCGTCCTGTTGAAACTTCAGCGTCAGACCGTCGGTGCGAGCTCTCGTTTCTTCTGCTTGCCTGCAGTAACCTTACCCAGGTACACGCCGGACCCCTACCACAAGCCAGACCAGGCAAGCGGGAGGGTCAATCGCAACCCCACCATTCGAATCAGCCGGGCCACGCGGGCGCTGCAGTGGAACGTGTCTCTGGACCGAGAGATCACCGACACCAAGGAGCTGCGAAACCTGGACGAGTTCCTCGGCAATCAAGTGAGGACATGAGATGAAGAGCACAGCAAAGTTGCTTTTTTATTCATAGTCCATGACTGTAAACTTTTTTTTTTTGTAAAGTACATGTGCAGTTAATTTGCCGCAGTACAACAACTATCATCATTGACGGCACAAGCTGCAGCAGAGTAGCTTTACTGTAATAGCCTGGGCAATATAATAAAATTAAAAAAAAATAAAATAAACATATATACTGTATATATTTGGAAAAAAAACCTTTTTAATATGATTAACAATAAGGGGCAATTAAAAAAAAAAGGCATTTATTTTATCCTGTATAAAATATTTCATAGCATTGAACATTGAAGCCACTGCGTGTTTGCAATAGAATATAATCCAACAGCCCTGCAAGAAATTCTCCCTTCAGGAGGTGTTTTATGTTGAATTTTGATTAAATCTGTTTGAGAGAAGTATTGGCATATTTTAATGATCGTTAATGCAACTGTAATTAGTGATGCTAATTACAGTTGAACTGTGTAGTGGGCCATGCAGAGAGGTGTCGCCAATATTTTGTCTCCCTAATGCTTATGAATGGACTGATCGAAATATTAGGGACACCTGACTAAAATATTCAACCAATGACGGTCCCAATAACAATAATTAAAATATGTCATCACCTCTCTCAAACAGCATTATATTCTATCGTAAACATGCAATGGTCATAATGTTATACTTAATATACAATGTACATTGAGAGATGAGAGAAACTTTATTGTCGCCCAAAGAGGAAATTTGTCTTGGACAGTACAACGGCTTATTGCAAACAATATAAAAACACAGGAAGAGCATAAAAGCAGTAAGTAAGACAGGGATAAAGATAAAATAAATAAAAGATTAAAAAAAAAAAATTAATATAAAAAGGTAGCCTTATTGATACGCAGTGGCACAAAGAAATTACAAGGGACAGACCAAAACACAAAATAGGAATAGGCATAGGTAAAGTGCCGATATGTACAGCTATGAAGGACAGAAATAAAAGCTGGAAAAGTTAAAAAAAAAAAAAAAGAAAAAAGTTTGCAGTTCAGCGACTGTTAATCTGATTGGGCCTCATTTTCATTTCATCACGTCCAGTTTTCAGATTGCAATAATTGGTTTTTGCAACAAATGTTTGTGATACCCGCGGCTCCCATACACCTCGTATGCCTTGTATTTTAAAAAATTTGTCTTCGTCCTCAGGTGAACGACTTGCAAACCAGAATAAAAGAGCTGTCGCCCACCGAGGGCATCTTCCTCACGGCCACCACGCAGTTCAGAGAGACCATCAAAGGCATGTACTCTCTCCAGGTCAGTGCTGCGCTCAGGTTGTTAACTTTTATCCGGGAGGGCAAACTCGAAGGAAAGTCTTCTTTTTTTTTCCTGGTGCAGCTCTGTCGTTCATGGCCATCGCTTGTAAATGTGTTATGCTGACTCTCTTCCCAACAGAAACCCCAGATAGCCTATAAAGATCTCATGAAAGGCTACCATAACAAAGTCAACTCCCTGGCCGGCCCTCAAGAGAAAAGCGAGGTTTCGCTGGTGGTCAACCTGTTCCAGTCTGTGCTGGACGGCTTCATCAGGGGCGAGATTAAACGGACCGAGTCGGAGCCGGTCAAGGTGAAGTTAGTCGACCGTCGTTTTTTGCTTTGAGAGTATAAACCGCTCACATCTCTGAATCGCACCGTCTCGTCGCATCTTTCAGGCCCAAAAAACAACAAAGAAGAGAAGGAAAAAGGACAAATGTGTAAGCTGGAAAGCCCCCGATGTGCACGGCGCATCCTCCTCGTTGTAAATGCATATGAGGTTTTTAAATGTTGTGTTTACGTGTTTGCAGCCTGATAGCCCTCTGGATCACCTGTTCAGCACATACCAGGTGAACATTATGCAGTCGTGTGACCTGTGTGGCTCCTACATCTGGGGAATGGAGAAAGCCTACATGTGCAGTGGTGGGTTTCTTCCAAGAGCACGTCCACGTCACCACGTCCAAGCAGCGAAACGCATCACGTTTGCGGTTCAGAAACTTGGTGCTCTGGCCAACTGTACATGACTGGTTACATGTGCTTTCGTGCATTTTAAAACAGACTGAGATCGGATCGGAAACGGTGCAAAAATGAGAGTCTGAATGGAGGTTCAGCTTTAAAGATTCCGTTTTACAAACTGAAGCGTAGCGATATGGATGTAGCCTAAGCTGTCGCTTCATGGAGGCTCAGGCGGCGCTTTTCTTTTGTTTCCATTGTAGCTTGCAAGTTGATATGTCACAAGAAATGCCTGACCAAGATCATCACGGACTGCTCGACCCGGTGTGCAAAACAGGTAAGGGCCGACGTTCTCAAACACTCCTGCAAACACTATAATGTTTGAGTGAAGCTCAAAACAAACGCTGCAAAACCTCTTCCATTGACAGGATGACAGCCTACCAGGCTCCCTTCACTTCGGCGTGCAGGTGTGTGCCCTCACCAGCAAGGCCAACCCGGTGCCCAAGGTGGTGGAGCTGCTGCTGATGCACGTGGAGCTGAACGGCCTCTACACCGAGGGCATTTACCGCAAGTCGGGCTCCACCTGTCGAGCAAGGGAGCTCCACCAGATCCTCGAGACAAGTGAGGAGCTTTGGGTTGAAAATTGGAAGAAAAAAAAAATGCACCAAGAGCTGCAGGGAAATGTGTCATTCAGTGGGCTGTAGCCTGCGCGACAGGTTCGGCGTGTCATATGACATGTATGTTATTTGGTTCGGATGATGGTGGGCAAGCACAGGACGTTTACATGACACTTGAAAAAAATTATTGCCTTAATCCGAATATAACTGGACAACTAAAGTGCATGTAAACGCGTTAATTCGACAAATATCGTAGTTCTCGAACTCTGATTAAGACACCCAGATAATGCGATTGGAATTCGATTTTCTCCGGCATGTATACGCCTTAGTCGGAGTTCAGGTAGACAACGCATGTGCGCGTGCTCCGCGCCCCCACGCGCGGGCGTAAGACCCCCGATCAAGAACAAGCAAGAAAGCTGGTCGCAGGAGAAGAATGCACGAGAACCACCAGAGCAGCAGCAGCAGCAGCAGCAGCAGCAGCAGCAGCTGAAACGTCTTTCCATTCTGTGTCTGAAAACTCTTTCATGGCGACCTTCTCCCACCAGTCTGAGGTTCACAAAGTGAAGAAACGAAGACTGTTGCTATTGTTGTAGGCGTTGAACAGCATACGGCGTCCTCGCTTGCCTCTCAACATGACCACGACCACGAGGGCTAGCGCGCACCTTATCTGCACAATAACTAACATGTGCATTATGTACGCCCGTATTAACCTGCTGAAATAACGCATTACACCACCTAGCAGTGTTGAGGAGGAGGACGCGCTCCCGTCAGGAATTCCACTTTCTCAGTTGCTTCTAAACTGTGACGAGGACAGAAGTCCGATCAGATGCCAAAACCCAATTTTGAGCATAGCCCGATTTAGCTGTGCATGTAAACGCACTGACTGAGATGAAATTGCGTCCATGTAGTTTGAAAGATGCCTCTCGAGTCTCGGATCATTCGAAAAGATCAACTCAATTTTTGAGTTTATTCTTGCATATTCCTCCAGAATTCTGTTTTGTTGTCTTCCTTGTTAATTATGTTTATATAGTTGAAGGGTTTAAAGTGCCCCGCACAGTTTTTTACATTTACTCACTAAAATTCACCCTGTATGTGCTTAATTAACAAACATACTGAATACATTTCTTCATCAAACAGAAATTTAAAAAAAAAAAAAAAATCAAATTTTTTGTTACCAGAAAATGATCTCATTTGCTGCATTCGGTGCATCCCTGTGTTTGTTGATTGCGCTGATCAGCAAAATGGTCTGACGCCAGCAGCAGGATGTGAATCGCACCTCTGGATGCAGACGCCTCGTGCCGCAAATTAACAGCGACGATCGTGTCACTCCATGTTCAAGTGTGATAATTGCAAGCATATCACACGTATTGTCACCTGGCCAGTACACAACACGCTCTCCCTCTGGCTTTTTGTCCCGTGACGTCAGATCCCGATGCCGCGTGTTTAGAGAACTACCCCATCCACACCATCACGGGCCTTGTCAAACGATGGCTCAGGGAGCTGCCTGACCCCCTCATGACCTTTGCGCTCTACAGCGACTTCCTGCACGCCGTGGGTGAGTAAACACTGCCGGTTTTATTTTGTTATATGACCCCGAAAGGTTGTCATATATATATATTTTTTATTTTTAAAAATATATATATATTTTTAAAAATAAGTGACAAATTTATCTTATTTATCACGTAATGCCAAGAGCGAGACATGGACGCGCACACGGAGGGATTCCATGGATCAGACACCCTAGATGGCAAACTTAATAAAGCCGTGTATCATGGGAATGGTGTGAAGCAAAACACACTAGCTTTGTAACTGGTAGTTTCTCTGGGGATGTTTACCGTGTTATGAAGTGCCTGAAGGTTAAAATCATTCCGGGTGCTTGACAAAGATGTTCACCTTTTAGCCGTTTGATCAAATCTATCGATCTCCTCGTTTGCCCCTCCCCCCCAGAGCTTCCAGAGAGATCCGACAAAATACGGGCTGTATACCAAAAGGTTGATGAACTTCCTGCTGCTAATTACAGCACGCTGGAGCGGCTCATCTTTCACCTTGTCAGGTGAGGGGACCCGTTTATTTCCTCTTCCTCCTCAGTGTAACAGTGTGTTCTTTTGTATTTGTTTTGTCACCAAGATTAAAGTGTTTCCTTCTCCTGAAAGCCACGTGAGGTCCTGATCTTTGTCGCTTTCTAGGGTCGCCAGGGAGGAAATCCACAACAAGATGTCCCCCAGCTCTCTGGCGATAGTGTTTGCCCCCTGCATCCTGCGCTCGCCCGACGCCAACGACCCCTTCCTGGGTATGAAGGACGTGTCAAAGACTACTCAGTGAGTCACTTTTGCCGCGTTCTCCCATGAATCCCCGAAACCTCGGCAAGCACATTTCATTCAAACTGGTCCGTTTACTATAATTGCCACGCTCTGGCCGACACTCTGCATAGCTACGCAGGGTGTATTCAGCGTTTTGTGCTTTCTCGCGCAGGTGCGTGGAGATCCTGATCACCGAGCAAATGAGGCGCTACATCGAGAAGATGGAGAACATCAAGGAGCTGGAACATGCGGAGGCCGTGGCTGTTAACCAGCTCAGACTCAAGAGACAAAACACGGTGAGAGGTGGTCACGGGAATGTGAAAAGTTGTCCGATGCAGAACATTCGCAGTGTTTAATGCTCAGTTTAAACCTATAAAACCTTAAAGACTATGTCTTAAATTGCAAGACAGGTACATTATAGTCGCGGAAGACAGGTTTGTGGTTTTTAACGATACTCGGCTGATGCTCTCGTCGCTGCGCAGGTCGTCGAAAAACCCTCAGAACTGGATGTTCCCGAGCGAATCGATTCCGACGAAATGGAGCTGAGTCTCATCGAGAGGATTAAATCCATCAAGCAGGAGAAGTAGGACGACCTTCTTCAAACGCAGCTGCAGCACAATCACTGCGATCGCGGCGTTCAGAATCGCAGGAGTTTGACTCATAATATGCGTTGCCGTTATCCGCAGGGTGGACCTGGCCTGCAGGTTACCTGACCTGGAGCAGGACAATTCTGACAACGACAACCTGGAGTCGGCGTCATCGATGAGCACGGAGAGTCTTGATGATCGCCTGGGCAGCCTGGACTCGGAAGGTCAGTAGAGAGGTATGGAACTCTCAGCTTCCTCCGGGTTCAAGACACGGGGTGCACACCAGACGTGACAGACACGGTGGTGTGAAGGAGGAAATATTAGAGCTTGAGAAAGAAGTTCAGACCACACCAAAAGTTAGTCATCGGGTTTGTCTGTTTCGGGTATGGTGGGGGGGGTTAATTGAGGTGTATCAAGGCCTTAATGCAGAACACTGTCACAACAGAGATGATCCCATAAGATGTTAAGCCCTAAAACTGCTGTAACTCCTTTTCAACCCTACAGCCCACACGTCCACATCAGAATAGCTTTTTCTCCCCGCGAGCGCCCTTTCGCCTACTTTTTCCATGACATAAATGTCAGGAGCTCGTGGTCGGCCCCGCGTGTAACGACAAGCCGGTATCCGACATGTTGGCTAACCTGATGTTTCCAAATACCAGCAAAGGTGACCGTGCGGTTGCAAGCCCAGAAGCCCGAACGCCCACATAAACCCCCCGACTTGGCTCAGGCGGACGACGGCCCGAGAGGCCTCGCGCCACCCGAAACCCCGCCGGGACCCGGAAACGGTGTCGGCCAATCAATGTGCTTCATGCCCAGCCCAGACAACGCCGCAAGCCCCTCCTCAACCGCAGAGACCAAGGTGACAGGCGAGCCTTTCAACGGCAGCTTTGAGGACCTGGATATCCCTTACATCGACGAGGATGTGGATTCAGACTGAGCAAAAACAGCCCAGTCGTAACGACCGGAGCATCCTCAGGCGAGTCAGAATGGAAGACTTGTGTTTTTGGCAACGACAACAACAACAACAACAAAAAAAAGAACAGTGCACTTTGTTTTATTGACTTTTTTTTTCCATTTGTCCGTGCTGCTATGGAAACAAAGTGGGATTACTGCGTATTTAACGGCCGATCATATAGGCTCTTCCTTTCAGGCTTTTAAAAATAGACCTGGAGGAGAGCCAACGGTCACGACTACTTTATGTAAACACTCTGTATGTGATTGTAAACGTATTTCAACACTGAATTTCAACGTCTTGTAAAGGTACTCGTGTTTTTTTTTTTTTTTTAGCAGTTCTGTGAAGCTGTGTGTGACGAACTCTTGTCTCACCCGGACGGACATAACGGGGAGCAATCGAGGATTCAGTCGGGCGACATGTTCTCCAAGCTCAAGCTCAGCCGCTGTGGTATTAACGGGAGTTTATGTATTTTCTTGGGAGGGAGGGGAGTTTTTCCAGCATTGAGCCCCACCGCTGCACAGATTGATGTTGTGCTTTGGGCCCACAAGATTTATATTGTTGCGTATCTTGTTCTCTCCTCTCTGGTTTACTGCTGTGACTGATCACTGATACCATGTGCCCACTTCAGAAACGGCCATATTGCTGTCTTAGTCTGACTGAAGTTATTCCCCTCTGTCACTTTTCTTGGGATTGCAAAGCTCCACAATTTCACCAAGTCTTTTTTTTTTGTTTGTTTTTTTGTCTCTGTGTATTATTTAGTCATGTGCATGCTTGTACAATTTCTACGGGGTAGATTACTGGGATTCGTTTGAGGTCAGCCGTCCTCAGACACTGCCACGTGTCTTTTTAAAAAATAAACTGACCGTTTCCAGTTCCCTCTCAACTGGGATACCGACATAACACCGCGACACACCAACCGGTTCGCCGCTAAAAAAAAAAATAACGCCAGCTTTTAACACTGTATGGCACACTCTAAACAAAGCACTGTTAAATGCCCTTGCTTGTAAATTGCACAAAATAGATCGCATTAAACTGAAATCCTGTTGATATCTACAAATATATCTACAAAAGGCCAGATTGGTCGTGGTGTTGTATGGTATTTTTGAAATACAGTTTGAAATTGGATCTGTGACGTGCTCCTGAATTATTATTTTTTTTTTTTTCTAACTTGGCATCAGAAGACGTTTCTGGATTAGGAAATGAAAATGTCGTTTCTTCACAAATTTGCAGAACACAGTGGTTTTAATAAAATCTCTCAGCCAACTGAAAACACAGATGAGGAATCACCATCTACCATCAATTTGTTTTCCCCCGTAAATCGTGGATTAATGCAAAAAGACAGACGAGTGCTAATAGTGAAAATTACCGGGGGGTCAGGAGGCCGTCAGCTGCTAGTTGAGAAAAGAAACTCAAGCTGAGGCTCCGCTTCCACACTTTGCCACAAAAAAAACGAAAGTGAAAGTCCAAATGAAGCCACATGTGTTAACCGCTGCACACAAACCCATGGCAGCTTCCCAAGATAAGAGGCTCTCCTTTTCACTTATTTCCCCATTTTTCTCAAAAAACATGCAACCTAAAAATAATAGTCATCTCAAATAGCCCCAAACAGAACATGAAAATACAATTTGGACTCCGTTTTCAGCTCTTATCATCACCGGCCAACCATCCAATGTTAAAACTGGCGTTGGCCGTAAAAATCAAGCATCTGTTGGTGACATGTGACTTTTGCGCTGTTTGTAAATGCCTACTTATAAAGAATTCTTGTCGTTGAATCTGATTTTGGAACATACTGCTGGCATCTGGACAACTGTTGATCTCCATTGGACCTCATTCAAATGGCAGTTCCAAAGCGAATATCCGATCACTGTAAAGTTTTAACGCGATTGAGCCGTGAAAGTCAAACCTCTGCTCTTTTAGAACGGATGCATAAAAAGGATGTGTGGCATTAAACAGCTGCGCCGTTTTGAAGTTTCTTGTGGGGGGGAAAAAGAATGTGGACATCTTGTACACGTTCATCGTGCACATCGTCGCTCGCCATATAAGGGACTTCCTCTTTGTTACACTAAACCCAGTGTACACAAGCCACACTCGAGGCGCCGGGGCTCGGCTCGGCCAATCACGTGCCGGAATCGGGTTTCGCCTCGGTGCCGAGCCGACCAATTGCCTCGCCGCGTTTCGCTCGCGATGGGCGGGCCGATGTTTTGTACAGGAAGACGGGTTGAAGTGAGGTGGGGATGAGAGATCATCATTTAGTTAGCTCGCCGCTACTGACTGCAGCCGACTGGCGATGTGTAATGAGATTAGCACTCGAAACCAGTAGATTGCTTCGCTCCCGATAGGCGCAACGATGACCCGGTGACACCAAGGATGGACATAAGTTAACAATGACGGGGGAGAAAAAGAAGAAGAAGCGGCTGAACCGCAGCATTCTTCTGGCAAAGAAAATTATAATAAAAGATGGAGGAAGTGTGAGTTAAATATTTATTTATCTTGGTTAACTTGGCTCGGCGCTCAGCCGAACTGGCTCGGGGGGGAGGCGGTCAGTCGGCAACGCCGGTTATCAAAATGTAATTGCCAGGAGCCGGGTCTTAAATGTGGTCGCCGCGTTTGGTGGTTTTGCCCGGCAAGCTCGTACTGACCGTTAGCTGTGTGCTGGAGACGCGGCTAGGTAGCAGCTAGCAGCAGCAGCAGGCTAGCAGCAGGCTAGCCTCGGCTAACGTTAGCGGCCTACAGTCGTTTACACGTCAGCCCAGGTAACGCTGGCTAATGTCAACGCTAGCTGTGCCTTTCGCGACTCGGCGATCCTCCAGTGTTCAACCAGTGAACCTCGCCGCGATTTTTAACTCGCCCGCCTTGAACCAGCACCTAATATCATCTCCATCTTTAAGTTTGTCTGTTTTTTTTGTTGTTTTAAGAAAAAATAAATATACGAGTGAATGCCAAGCACGGGCACACACACACACACCAGCGCTAACGTTAGCATGCTAGCTTAGCGTCTGAGGGGGTTCTACCCAGTTGCAAAATTGGGCAATGTGTTCATCGAACTTTTTTTTTTAACTGCCGTTGTGTTTTGTCGAAGTGGCCAAGCGTGGCAACTCTGGTGGCGTTTAAACGCCAGTCCATTTGCGTACTGCAACGTGTCCAGATGGGGCTATTTAACTCTTTTCGCCCAAAAAAAAAATAAAACGGGTAGTGTCTTTTACGTAGCTCCCCTACGCCACTTTTCCCAACTGCTCAGACCAAACGTCGAAGAGGGCAAAACGACAGCAGGCAACGTCAGTTGCTGTTCCCAGTCTGTAACGCTGCTCATACGTACAGTGAAAAATGTCCAATGGGCCCAACGAGGTTTGGTAACGTCGGTTTTTATTGAAAAGCAGGCACACACAACGTTGAGTCAACATCCCTGGCAACTATGAGCTGCTGCTGCTGCTGCTGCTAAAGCTAACATCAGCTGTGTGTGACTGCTGCACATACAGGCTGTCCACAGTTTGTGGTGTTTGATCACATATCAGACATTCTTTGTGCTTTTGACAGGTGTAAGAAGAAGAAAAAAAAACGGTTTCCTGCGCCTCGCCGGCACCTGTGGCCCCGCCGTGTTGAAACAGTCCCACGGTGCGATAAGATTAGTCCTTAAACTGTGGAAGCGTCATACTTCTCCCCCCCTTACCAAGAGCCCAGTTGTCAAGAAACATATTGATTCTAGGTGTTTGGATTGTCAAGGCGGCGGGAGGAGGTGACTCCCGTAAATCGGGCGTCTGACAAGGAGCGAGTGTGACAGAATTGTTGCGAACGCGGCGAGGCGTCAGCGTTTTGATTATGTAATCGGTCGGGATAGCCGTGCCAGTCCCACTGGAAATTCATATTAAGACACAAAGGGCTGGCAAGCGCCATAAAGATAATCAGATAAAACCCGGTCTCCACGGGGATGCTCTGGCCGTGCCGCTGACGGTCATGTGTCCGTATCATAGACATCTGACTTGATGTGGCACCGTTCCAGTGGGGCCCTTAGCCCAGATGAGTGTTATTGTTTTATTGTTGCGGCCCGCCAGATCCGACAAGCCGGCCATTAGGATTTCACTTTTTCAACATCCAGCCCTCCATCTAATGGGCCTGGATGCTCCCCGGCAAAACGGCGAAAAAAACAAAAAAAACAAAGCATTTTCTAGACACGTAGCTGCGGTCATTTCAGCGGCGAGGATGTTGCAACATCCGCTATACGGGGCCAGTGCAGATTGTTCCTCTTTCTCCTCGCCGAGGCAGGTGGCGCGATCGTGCACGCGTTATGAAAATATGGAAGTTTGTCAAATTTTGCAGTTATTGCACAACGGTTACACCCCCCCTAAAAGGGCTGGTTTCCTCCAGTTGCTGAGTTAAAAAGTTTTTTCAAAGCAGCTGTTGTTAAGTCGTCCCCGGCCTGTTTCGCGCTCTCCACGGTTGTCGAATCGCGCTCGGCATCCGCCGCTCACTCCCATTATCATACCGACTGGTATAGATATCGCCGCGCAGCCGCCAACGCGACTTCCTCTCCTTTGGGGGGGGGTTGGCGCTGTGAGTTAACGACGTCTATTTGTGTCGTAGGTGTCGCGCCTGCGCGCCTGCAAATCGGCGCGACCCAGTTGTGCCCCCCCCCCCCGCCAGCTTGTTTTGGATACCTGTTACATTGAAGCTCTTTTGTGTTCCGGCTGTGAAGAAACTTCACAAAGTGCCCGCGTGCGTGCATTTAACGGGCGAGACGAGGCTGAAAAATATGACCGGGTGTCACGTGTGGCATTTATGTATCGGTCAAAACGGATTCTTCTCGCACGCGGCCCATATACTGCGCGCGCTGAGCGAGGCGGCACGGCCCATCTCGCGTAAACAACTTAATCATTTTGTCTCACTCGCATTAATGTCGTAATTAGGCCTGATTGGGTTAATAGAACCGCAGAGCGCTGCATGTTTTCCATTTACTCCAGTCATGCTTAGTTTTCATCGGCGTTTTTTGACTTTGCTTCAGTGCATGCGTCGTCAAGTTTGCTTCAGACTAGATGGGCGCTGGTGGAAGCCTGAACCTTTTTCTTATAGTAATATGAGTTTTGACAGCTAAGCTCGTGACAACATTTCATAACTTGCCATATGGCTCTTCTGTATGAAATATAATGAAAGTTGCTAGCTTCTAGCCCATTTCCTAATTCTCTGCAGGCTGTAGCTCAACTTTCCTGCCAATCGAGCAACTTTAAAAACGTAATCAAAAATTCCCCTTACTCAGTAATGAAATTGCAGTGTGTATGTGTGTGTGTACGCAACATTATCACCAATGCATGTTTACTATAGGATATAATGCAACAGCCCCGCAATAAATTCTCCCTTCAGGAGGAGTTTTATGTTGTGTTTTCATTTAATCTGTTTAAAAGAGATTTGAGTGCATTTTGATCATTTTTATTGGGGCTGTAATCTTTGATGCTGTTGAGCTGTACTGGGTTGTACTCGGAGGCGTCCCTACTGTTTCGGTCATCCTACTCGCATGCGTTTGCGTGACAAAAGTTGAGGAACACCTCTCAGCGTAACCCAGCACAGTTCGACAGCGTCACAAATTACGGTCCCAATAACAATCATTCAAATATGTCAACACCCCTCTCAGATTCAATGAAAAATTAACATAAAACTCCTCCCGAGGGGAGGATTTATTACATGACTGATGCATTGAATGCTACGATAAATATGCAGTGGTCATAATGTTATGGCTGATCGGTGTGTATATAGATCCCCCTCATAGTTGTGTGCTCTGTGGGCGACTGTGATCAGGTTTGAACAGTGAAGCGCATGAAATGAGTTTCAATGTCAGCTGAAAGTAAAAGACCGCTCACACTTGCGATGATTTGATTGTGTGTGTGTGTGTGTGTGTAAACGGGGGATGGTCACACCAACCCAGGGGGGCCTCACCCACGTAATCGGGTGAAGGAAAAAGCTGCCTTAAGGTCAAGTCCACTTCGAGGTTCAATCTGTCCATGTTCTACAATCAACGGACATTGACACATGAGGAGTGCTAACCACCTTTTTTGTGTGTGTGTGTCTTTCTCTGTTCACATTCAGCCTCAGGGAATCGGGGAGCCCAGCGTCTACCATGCCGTGGTGGTCATCTTCCTGGAGTTTTTCGCGTGGGGTCTGCTCACCACCCCGATGCTCACGGTAAGCCCAGACGCGCCCCAGCCCCGGGAACACAGACATCGCTGTTACGTAAACTGGCATAACCGCGCGCAACATATTCATACGCCCACACCTCGTTTTTCCGCCGGACAATAAGCCAAAAGAATGGCATTTCCCGTTGACAGGAGCCACATAAGGACCCATCAGTGTCTATGAATAATGAATCTCTGATCGACGGAACAAGGCCCTGGGCGATGCCGTTTTCTGTGTTTTTTTGTTTGTTTTTGTTCTTCCATGCTTGTCCCCTGGCAGATGTTTTGCCAGGCACTAATAGGCTGAGAAATATGAAAAGGGCATCAAACGGTTGTATTGTAAGGACTCCTGTTTTCTTTGTTTAAAAGGCTTATCAGAGGGGGTGGGGGGGGGGGGGGGGGGGTGTCGCTGGTTTGTGTTGTCAGGCCCTCAGCGCAGATGCTGCCCAGGCAAAGCTCGCTCACCGCCAGTGTACAGCAGAGTGTGCGTGGTTCAGGTGTGTGTGACAGGCCGGCGAAGCGGTGGTGATTTCATTGTTTCATTAATTTTTTTCGACTGCCACTAGAAGATCCTCCATTCGCACTTCAAAAGCAGATAATTCACGGAAAACCTAAGTGTTTTTTGTTTTTGTTTTTATCTGTGCCCTATTTTCCAATTGATGTAGGTCAAAATGATTGATGGGTCGGGGGGGTGTGGGGGTGCAAAAAATAAACTTTTCCGATCTCTCCGGCATCAAGTGAGAACAATACGACTTGAAAACTGCAGAACAGATGCAGCATAATCAGGCGGGGAGGGGGGGGGGCAATTGTCAGCCGTAAACTCTGCATCCTCCAAAAGAGCTTTTTTTTTTTTTAAGCACTGACAGACTCTGCTTGTCATTATAAATGTGTGACAACACTGCGGGAGCCTGCGTTATCGGCAGTGCAAGCGAGCAATGGAGTCGTTCCGTGAAAACCGAGCGCGAGATCGGCACGCCGGAAGCGCGGTTTCGAGCGCACGCGCGCACACAGGTTCTGTTTCTGTGGGTTTTGGACTCCTCGCAGCTAAATGAGGCGGCGTGCTTGACAAAGCTTTCACGGGCGCCTCTCGTGGGACAAGGACGCGGCCGGAGTGGTGGCCGGTGAAGCCGTGGGTGCATGGAAAGCAATTGTCATTTCCATCATGGCCGCTTCTGTCAGTCAAAAGGAGGGGAAAAATCCTATACTGAACCTTGCATCTAAAGATAAAAGCTGTTACATGAGTGGATTATGTTTCCTCGTGACGCTGGAAATCAATGATTTCTGGCGGATGACGCTCGGCGAGATGTTTGAAACCTCTGACCCACCCGGTGCAGATGGTACAGGCGCTAAAAAGGGGACATGGCAACATACACCAGGAGGAGTAAAAGGTTTTACAACAAAAATAAATAAATAAATAAAACAAGCTCCGCCTGTACCGGGATCCCTCCCACAGTTTTGTCAGACATTTACAATAACATAACCCCGTCAGTCTGTACTGTTTACGGTGGAGAACTGCGCCGCGCGCTCGCGTCAGGGCCCTCCACGCGTCTCACCACGCCGCTGCGCAACACAGAACAAACGGAACTGCCCTTTTTTTCCCTCATAGGAATCATTTTGAAGTTGATAACAAAGAACAGTAGGGCCCAGTTAAAGAAACATCAAAGTCCCTCTCTAACTAGGCAAAGAGCTAAAATGACTTTTTCTATCTTCAGTTTTTATTTTATGCGACAGGGATCCTGTGTTCAGTTTTCCTCTTTTGTACGGTGACTTTTCATTTTTAATTTTTTTTTTGTTGTTGTTGTTTGTTTGTTTTTGTTTGTTTTGTTTTGCTTTTTTTAAAAACTTTTCCCTCCCAACCATTGTAAACTTCTGGCAGAAACTATTATCTCAGACATGAATAAATATCTGTGGGCCACATGATGCGAGCCAGGCCGGCTCGCTTATGCAGCACAGCCCTTTTCAGCAGTCTGCCGTCTAAAGAGGTGATTTTTTTTTTCTTTTTCTTGTGTGTGTGTGGCTGTTAAGTATTAATTGCTGGGCGTTTGATGCCCTGAAGATCCCTGGGTGGTGGCGGCATTTGCAGTTGTTGTTATTATTTCATTTATTTTTTTGACTAATTGGAGGGCGCCTGACGATGGGCGGTACTGTGTCGCCGCGCCCAATGAGCGCGCCGCTTCATTAGTAGCCAGCAGCAACATTCTTCACCAAGCATTCAGTGTCGCTGTGGGTGTAGGTGCGGGTGTGTGTGTGTGTCGGAGGGGTGACTGACTCCCAGAGGAAGGGAGGGCATTCTCAAGCGCACCCACGAACAATTACCGGCTCCTGTTTTCCCCAAAACGAGGATTCCCACTGGCGTGACGGGGTCAACGACACCGCTGATCCGCGCTGACTTTGAACTTTGCACCGAACATCTCAGGGATGTTTTTTTTTTTTTTACAGCCGCTAATGAAGTTTGTTTTCCACATTGGAATTGAGGGTCTAAGGACAGAGGTTGTCATTCACCGCGCAGCTCATAAAGTTCAGACGCACGCTGATTTTATGACACTATATACAAATAAATATTGATTTCGACTGGCTTGAAACGCTCAGCCACGGCGTTTCTGCCCGAGCTGGATCGCCATCAACAATCGCGCTAACAGGTCTTTTTTTTTTAATCTAATTTAATGGTTTTGCATGCTTGGAAGGTTCACTTCCTATTATATTCTAAAATAATAAGTTTGATATTCAAAAAAAAAACTAATCAGAAGCACATCACTGTACTAGTAAAATGTAACACGGTTCGCCCACAAGTGATTTGATATTAAAAAAAAAAAGGGTTTAAAATTATCTGTCCTTTGTTGGCAGATCCTTTGCTTAAGGTAGGTGAGGCCTTAAAGCTTTATGGCTTCACTCCCAATGTTTGGCAGTTGAATGTGCTCAGGATACATCGATCGACATTATAGAAATCAAACATAATATCCCCTAAATATCCCATAGGCTATATTGAACTAAATACAGCAATAAACTATTGCTAGCTCGATTCTTAATTGTCTGCAGGATGTAAAGTAACTTTCCTGACTACTAAGTAACTTTTAAACTTTAAACAGATCAGGGGCCATTTTGATTTTTTAGCAATCAAATTGCGGTTTTGTATGTGTGTGTATATACACACACCGATCGAGCATAACATAATGACTGCATGTTTTGTATAAATTAAAATGCAACAGCCCTGCAGTAAAGTTTTATGCTGAGTTCTTGATGAATGTGTTTGAGGGAGGCGTGGCCGTATTTTAATTATTGTCATTGGGGCTGTAAATTGTGACGCTGTCAAACTGTGCCGGGTTATGCTGAGAGGCGTCCCTAATATATTGGTCATCCCACTCATGCATCCCACTCACTCAGGTAATCTTGCAGTGGTTCGGATGTTCTAGCAATAATTAAAATGGTATTTGCCATAACTCTCGACGGCATTCGGCGCAAAACAAAACCGGCCTCTCGATCAGCTTTTAGGGTTTTAGCTCACTTGGCTGCTTAAAAAAAACAAAAATTAAACGTTCCCCGTGAGACGAGAGTGGATTTAGTTTCTTGTTAATATACAGAGGATTTATCTAGATTTTGGGGGCTGGTTCCCGTTTGTTGCCTGAGCGGTACTGACCAATCACATTTGAGCGGCTGGTTTGCGTGCTCATTAAGCGCCTGCCTGCGGAGCACAGTTGCTGACATGCAGCTTCAGAGTCTCGGGTTGATCATCAGGCCGTGAGTTATTACTGTAACTCCGCCCTCCGTCGGTTCCGACACCGAGTCGATAAAGTCCACACAAAAAAAAAAAGTAAGACTCTTAGACGTGGCCGGGAAGTAGTTCAAATATCCACCTCAGGTACCAAGAACAACAGTTACTCAGTCACGTTCATGGCTAAAGCGCAGGCGTGACTGCGGGATTTAGCACCGCCATGAGGAATGGCAGCCATTAACCGCCGAGGAATCCTCGCATGGAACCCCAGTAATGCGTCCAAGGCCCTTTTTGGAAGGCCTCGAGAGAACATCACATAAACATAGAACTCTTCTTTTCATCCGTTTCTCCTTGAATCCAAACTGTTGTTTTTTTTTTCTTCTTCTTCCCCTCTAGCCTCTCGCAGGTTTGTACCGTTTACACTCCGTAAGATGTGGCCTTCCTTGTTTTACTCCCCAGCTGTATTTTTTTTTGAATAAAATTGTTAACATCTGTAGATGACTGCTTGAGACGTTTTGGGTTTTTTTTGTTTTTTTTTTCCTGAATATGCATGTTTGATCTGGTGTTTTCTGCGTTTGTGCTCCAGGTGTTACACCAGACATTCCCCCAGCACACATTCCTGATGAATGGGCTAATTCATGGTGTCAAGGTAAGAGACAGCAGCATGCACGCGCGCACACACACGCACGCGCACACGCACACAGTAACCAGATTCGGTGTCCTCGCTGTCATGGCGGCTGATGTGTATTGATTGAAACACAGTGAACAACATCTTCATGCTGTTAAATTTGCAAAGGCTTTCAACATTTGGAGCTCATCTGTGTCTGTCGATAAGCAATAATATAAATGCTTTTTTTTTTTTTTTTTTTTTTATAGCTTTGATTTGTGACAGCAATCATGCAATCATAAAACATTAGCGGCTGGTCACGTAAAGCCATAAAAACGGACATGCTGCCCTTTTTTTGTGTGTGTGTGTGTGTGTGTGTGTTCTGGTTGCTGCAGCCGTTGCAGCACGTTCTCCTTCAGCACTGCGTGTTTGACTTCTTTCCAGTAGCCCATGGAAGACGTTCTGAGTGTGTGCGTGTGCTCTCGCTCTATTCCGTCCTCGCTTGACGCTAATTCGGTTACATGTCAGCACCCGCAAGCCGTCCCGTAACCATAGCAAGTTTCCCCGCCTGGCCGCGGGAATAGCTCACTGGAGCACCTGCCAGGGTGAAGTGCCTCGGCCGTCTCCACGAGCGAGAGGGGATTGTACGTCTAAAGATGCCCGGGGAGCACCCGCTGTTAATTATTATCCTCGATTTTCCCCACCCGCCCCCCTTTTCCCGTAAATTCATCTGTTACTTAGCGATCAATCGGACTAAAGGCTCATTTGTTCCCATGGCAATAAACCAGATGAACATGAGGACTTTGGAGGGGGGGATGTGGACTAGGGGAGGTGGAATAACAGGGATACATAGGAGGATGTACTATACTTTTTTTTCACTGGACTTCCTGTTATATATTTAAGCAATTTTCATTCTATTTAGTCTTCCAATCTGCTCAACTGCGACGACATTTCTGACGCCGCCGCGCATGATCTCGACCGCTTATCTGTTTGCGTTACAGAATCAAATTGCCTCTTTAAGGACATTAAAGTTATTTCCTAGGTGTCAAGAGCAGGACGTTTCATCACGTCTGCTCTGCCAGCTCGGCGCATCAGTCTCTTATGTGAGGATGACAAAAACATGTCGCAGGGGGGAAAAACAAGCCCATATTTTATCCGCTTGATTATTATCTACCTTCCCTATTTATCAGACAGAAGTCCCGGCCGGCGGCGGGTGGTGCTTTTGTCGCGTGGGTTTCTCAAGTTTCTTTAGCCACTTGTTCATGCCGGACGTAGTGCAGAGACAGAGCAGTGAAAAACATGTTTGATTATTGTCAAATTGACGGTTGCCGTTGCGTCACCGCGGCCTCAGAAGACAAACTAGCTTTAGATGTATGATTTTTGCAGCAGCAGCAGACTGGCAGCCACCAGGCGAGGGTTTCGCATCGATGAGTGTAATTTTTCCTGCCAGACCAGCAGCTGTCAAAAACGACTTTTAATCACAAATATCTTTTTTAGTGAAATGCATTCTTTTGTTTTTGTTTTTTGCTCGTACGCTTATGTTACATCCACCACCGACCATCTCCTCTCATGCCTCCCGCTGTCCCCCCGCCCCGGCTCCCCTCTTTCCAGGGCCTACTATCATTTCTCAGCGCTCCGCTCATCGGAGCGCTGTCGGACGTATGGGGGCGCAAGTCCTTCCTGCTGCTAACGGTCTTCTTCACGTGCGCGCCCATTCCACTGATGAAGATCAGCCCATGGTGAGAGCAGAACGCAGCCGCCTCTTGTTCAGTTCGGCTCGTTTTTACGCCGAGCCCTAAATCGTTGGTTGTTTCGGACGCGCTGAAGTCTTTCCTTCTCTCCAGGTGGTACTTCGCCGTCATCTCCATGTCCGGCGTCTTTGCCGTCACCTTCTCCGTGATCTTTGCGTACGTGGCCGACATCACGCAGGAGCACGAGAGGAGCACAGCGTACGGTTTGGTAAGCAGATGGGTTAACTCGAGCAGAGTCACACGTGCAGAGTCCTTTTAAACGCCCAAGGCAGTGAGGCCGAGGCAGTTTCAAAGAGATGACATTAGAGGGAAGATCAGTGACTCGTGGGTTTGCTCATCCGCCCTGGGCCTCGCCTCCCCCTCCAGGTATCGGCCACCTTTGCGGCCAGCCTGGTCACCAGCCCGGCCATCGGGGCCTACCTGTCGGTGGCCTACGGCGACACCTTGGTGGTGATCCTGGCCACGGCGATCGCGCTGCTCGACATCTGCTTCATCCTGGTGGCCGTGCCGGAGTCGCTGCCGGAGAAGATGAGGCCGGCATCGTGGGGGGCGCCCATCTCCTGGGAGCAGGCGGATCCCTTCGCTGTGAGTGACAACGCGGTGCTCAGGGGTTTCCCAGGTCCTGGTCCTCGGGGCGAGGGGGGACCTCACCTGTGTAGATGTCTCCTTGCTCTTCAATGATCAGCTCGTCATCAAGCTCCGTAGAAGCAATAGGCAGTGGGTAGATGGGTGGATACATTTATTTGAATCAGGTGTCATGAAGGGAGACCCCCTGAGAACCAGGATTGGGAAACCCTGCGAATGCCTGATTTATCACCCTCGGCATTATTAGAGCTTGGCAATGTGGATCAGAAATGCTCTTTGCTTTTTTTTAATGTATTTATGTTTATTTATTTATTTTTTTCATTATGTCATGAATGAGATGGATAAACGATTCTTCTGGCAGTAGAACGTTTACTGCATTAATTTATTGGTTGATTTGAAAGCATGACACGGTCTCCTGCCTGTATAGAACCTTTCAAATTCTTTCGATACAAGCAGTCGTCTCACTCGCCCGCTCATCTCCCATTTGCGAGTACCTGCGCACCAAACAAATAGAGGTTAAGTGGAAGAACTCTCTGGAAATGAATAAGCAGCAGGGATGACGCGAGTCTTTATGAAGAAGAACCTGGCAGAGATTTACCTCAGTCGTCCATGTTCGCAAGGAAGATTTTTATTCCCTTTAGGTTGCCAAATATACAGTATAAACCAGTCGAGCATAACCTGGAACATCATGCAACAGCCCTGCAATATATCCTCCCTTTAGGAATTTTATGTTGCATTTCTTTTAGTCGAATCTGTTTGAGAGAGGTGTTACGTGACATATTTTAATGACTGTTATCGAGACTGTCAATTGTGATGCTGTTGAAGTGTACCGGGTTACGCTGAGAGGCGTCCCTAATATTGTGGTCATCCCACGGGGTGGCAAAATATTCGGGACACCTCTCAGTATACATTATGTCAATAGATTCTTTAAAAATTTAATATAAAACTTTTTTTATTTATTTATTTATTGCAGGGCTGTTGCATTATATTCGATGGTAAACACGCAG
>CAAKHG010029742.1:8776-27711 GCA_901007715.1 Dactylopterus volitans
CCTACAGTTTCATCCCATCTCAGATATGGAGATGGTCTGCTCTCCTATAATGTTACAGAACCAAAGCGATGAAGAGACAACCCGGCGGAGAAATCAGGCCCGGGGTCAGATGTTTTTGAACAGGCGTGACACTAAACATAAAAAGTGTCATGAAAAACATGGCTTTTATATTCATCACACCGTTCCATGGTCACAGACAGTGTTATGTATCCATTAACCTGAAGCCTGGAGGTTTAGCATTTATAGAACACCATAGACGTGACTGCTGGAGGACTAGTTAGTTTAGATTTACATGTGGGTGTATCTGAGAGTCAGCACAATAAGTAACCAGTGTTCCTCAGCGAAGCCCAGTTAAAATTGGGATTCAGGCAAGAACCTCGACATGCATTTTAGTAATCTAGTAACTGAGCCTGCATATATTTGCTGCAGATCAGCAAGCACTTTCCACCTCCAATGGACTATATAATAAATGTGGCTTACTGATTTTGACTATATGAAGGATAGACTCAAATACTCAGCAGTGGAAACCTTCTGCGGGCTGGTCTGTGTTAGTTTAAATCAATCTTTGGATAGACTTATTTTAAACATAAGGACACACCACTCTCTAATCTCCCCCTTGATTCAGCCACTCCACTGTCAGCTCCTGTGTCTTCATGCTTCTGTTATGCGCGCACTAAAGCAAACTAGAAACCCAGTTACTCATGGGTCATGTAATCAATACAGTAAATAATATTGATATGATGACAGTGACTTAGTATGATTCAGAGCGATGATACCATCGCATCTGTGAGGTTCTGCTGTGTCTCAGGAGGGGCAGAAACAGAAATAGCAGCCTTATCAGGTGAAGCAATGTTTTTTTTCTAAAAATATGATGCAATCAGCTCTTTGGACGTTATCTGATTAGCGACATTCACCACAGGTTTTAAAAAATCTTAATAATCTTTCATCACTGCAGGGGCCTGTATCATAGGATTTTCAAAAACAAAGCACTGTTGGAATCAAAAGATCAATAATTTTGGATAGTTTAGGACAGGGATTGTGAACAAGCGTAGTGGTGGACGCAGCCGCAAGTAAATTTAGCAGAACGCAGTGGCCTTGCAATGACAGGACTTGATGACAATGTTTTCATATTATCAAAAGTCGCTCAGGCAGGCTGCTCTCAAGGGAATCGCGGTTTTACAAATTAGATGGATGAGTCAGCAGGAAGCCTTTAAATTACAAACTTAAGGGAAACGAGCATGTCACCCTGAGTGGCTCTCAGGCACCACTGAGCATTGCCACTGGCCAGCAGGATTCCCTTTACGTCCAGCTGCATGAGACATGGAGGAAGCACTCACAATGTCAGCTGCGTGCCACATAATGAGAGGGAACAAACCCGCTCAGTCAGTATTGGAGTGAAATCCTGGCATATTTGTGTTGAGATGAAACAGTATGTTTTTTTCTGTACTAATTCAACACGACAGGTCAGGCAGTTGCCCTAAATAAAGATTTAATGATTGAAAATTCAAAGACGGCGATAACACCCAGAAGGCCGCTTAATTTTTCTGGTCTGAGGTTCGGTAATATGTCGATATTAATGCACAACAGCGAGTCCAGAGACGGTTTATGAACGACCTCCCGGAGCCACCAATCAGATGAAGCCCAAACATGAAAGTCGCGCATGGGAAGATTATCTTAGTTCCATGTTTTCCTTCCTCTTGAAGATGATTTTTGTTTTCTAATGAGCTGTACTGGGCGAACATGCAAGGAAAAGGAGAACTAGATGACAAGGCTGACTGAGAAGATGTGGTGCTGATCTTGCATGAGGAAGAATTTTGTGACTCCTTTCCACTAAATGCAATGAAGTTTGTTGTTGATTTTATATAAACACAATTAAAGTGACCTGATCTCCGTGGCCGCAGTCCAGCTTTGTGGGAATGGGGTGGGCAGGATCGAGGGAGAGAACCGGGTGGGGTTGCATAGAGGTCAAAGAGATTAAAAATGTTTTGTGGATTACAGTGTGGTAATCTGTGCTGGCTCAATCAGGTCACTTTGACAGGCAACAACCCTCTTTGAAAAAAGGTAGAGATCCTGCAAGGCAAGGACCGATAACCTGCCCGACTATCCAGGAAACATCTCTGCAAAAATCAGCCAGCCGTTTGCCGCCGTCATTTTAACATCTATATTTACAGAGTGACTGCAGCCACCTCACTCAATAGGGAGCTGCACAGTGCGGCCGGCGTGACACCATGGAGCTCATTTCCAAGCCAATACACAAGCTCAGTAAACCTGCCCTCGATTCACATCTATCGAGTGAAGTCAACCCCTGTTTTATGACAACTTATATAACTTTTTATTCTGTTGAAGATAGATAAGCTACCACTAGATGTGGTGCACTCTCTAACACTTGCATTGCTGCCCCCTCACAAAGCCAGAGAATCCGAACAATCGGCGGAAATACACCCTCGGACAAACTCTTATCATGTCTGCGCATCTAGATGTGTCTATCGTTTGGGACACAAATGAGTCACTATTAGATTTGTGTCTGTGTTTTCACACAGGTGGAATACAGGGGGGGGTGCGCTCGCTCGCTCGCGCGCGCGCGCACACACACACCTGCCGAAAAAATGTAACTGGTGCAGAACAATTAATTAAAATGGAGCACACCTGTTTTTGCTGCTGGTCCTGTTACACTTACATTAGCTCCCAACACTCCCTCCGCCCGTCTGCTCGCCTGCGAGTGCCATGTCTCAACAGGCACCGACTCAAGACAAGAACACAACCCGCAACACTATTCACCAACCATTTAGACGATTCAGGTATGCCCTCAGTTATTCACTTGGGGGCATTCATGCACACAGTCTTTGGACCAAAACAAAACAAAACAAAAAAGAAACAAAAACAGCAAAGATCAACCACACCTTAAGCACAGAAACATGCATGATCTGGGAGGGACAGTGGTGTTGCAAGTATGAATGGGGAAGTTCACATACAAATTACAAAAGGGCTACTCTCGGCGGCTCACGGGGATCATGGACATCAAGAATTATGAAACGTCTTATCAACACACCTCCTGATTCACTGAGAAATAAATAACAAATACTCAAACGATGATGGACGCAGGTCGTTGTGGGCTCTTTTTCTTTTTCCTTTTTTTTTTGAGGTTGCTAAACAGGAACTTCCTGAGCGCAAAGAATTGCGCCGCCGCGGCCACATACCTGCACAGATCGGCAAACGCCTGGAAATTGAGCTTCTTCATCTTCTTCTCGCTGAGCCAGTAGCCCACTCGCCGGCCTTTCAGGAAGGTCTGCATCTCCACTTTGCTGCCGTTTCTCCTCGACTCGCGAGCGCGACGCGACTGTGGCAGAAGGATCGACCTGGGCAGGAGGAAAAACAGGAAATCTCACAACAAGTCTGGCGGCGGCGCAATCAGGGTCAAATTCAACTTAGGCGTTCGCGATATGTTGCTCAAGCACAGGCGGCGGGAGCTGGCGCTGATTGTTAGTCCCCCCCCCTCTCCACTCACACACTCACACACCTCTCCTCTACTCCCTTCAGAAGCTCAAAGTCCCTCTGGCTAACGTTGCCTAGCTTTTAAACGCATCGTGACAGCGAACGCTGAGCATCAGCGAGACACATGCACTCACCCCCCCGTTTAGGCTAACTTCAGTTATGCTAACGTTAGCCGGCTAGCCTGGTAGTGACAATCCGCGCCGCTAACCGATGGCATGCGACCGGGGAGACGCAAGCTAGCCCGCTAACAATGCTGGCCGGCGTTGAACGGGCGAGCGGGGGAGACGCCGCTTACTATCATCCCTCGAGTTAGCCGCCACCCACGGCTGAGTTAGCTGAAAACGCGCGGCGACTGAATTAACTGCGAGTAATACTCACAGCGAGAAGCCGCGGTGAGCTAACTAACCTGGTAGTTGTTTTTTTTTGTTTTTTTTTTAGCAGTCCCCCTCCCTCCCTGGATTTGTGTCCTCTTCAGAAACTAGCTCGGGTAGTTTCCCATTCTCGGTGGAGGAAGAGGAGAAGTTTTCGAGCGAGGTGACAGATGACAGCCAAAGCCGGACTCACGCTGCGATGTTCCCGGTGTTTTCTCCCTCAGTCTCTGAGCTCAAACTGGCTGCACACACCCAGGATCGAGGAGACTGATGCAGCCTCCCAGGGCCCCTCGGAAAATCCTACTTCCTACTTTACCCCGAGCACTCAAATGCGTTATCTCAAGCGCCGCCGTGTGCTGCGCTCTGCGTTAGTTTATCGTCTGATCACCTTGGCGGTGACGCGTCCAACCAGCCCTTCCGAGCCACTGGTCGTGAATTCGTTTTTGTTTTTTGTTTTTATAACGCCCGGTGTTCACGCATTTCGGGCTGCTCGTTGAGGTTCCTAATATGTCCGATGGCAGTAAAGGCAACCTGGATGCGGTTAGAGAAGTTCAGTCTCGTCGGTGGATTCACCCTTCCGCGGCTCATGAATGATCCGGGATTAAGAAATATGATTTGGAGCGACGTTGTTTTGAAGCAAGACATCGTCTCGAGCAGCTGGCGGGTTTCCCCGCTTTAAGGGCCAGCACACGAGGTTTCGCCAGATGCAATGTGTAATTTTGACGTGGAAAAATTAACCACACTAACTGCATTATGTAACAACATGGTTACAGATTTTCTTTTTTCTTTTTTTTTTAATACTTTGGATAATCTGGACCCTGTACTTTTAATCAAGTCATTTGAAATAATTCGATTAAATCAACTCTAAAACCGAACAATTTGTAACGTCCCTTGATTGTGTTTAAAAAGTTTGCAGTGGCCTTGCGCAGCTACGCAAACCGCGATAACTACCTACAAGTCTCTTTTCTTAAAGACTGTAGCGTTATCAAATGGTTGGTTCAATGGAGGATTTCATTGCAAATATCAAGGGTTTGGCCAACCCGGCGAAAAAAATCCACAACAAAAGAAAATGTTCTATCGACTATCTGTGATGAACTTATGAGAGAACAAATGAGCAGTAAATGTGGAAAACAACAGCCAGCAAGCGCGTGCATGAACTCGGTGGTTGGCCTAGTACTTTTTCTGCCTGAGGAAAACAAGTCACAGTGGCGCCATCCGCTGGAAAATCACTGCAACATACAGCAGATCCTCCCTTCACAGGAAAAAAAAAAAATCAAACCAGACAAAACTGCATATTGAAAAACACGTAACAGAAGTTTTTTTTATCTTCTTAAAACAATATGTTTGTTCTAAGATAAGGCAGATATTATTGTACCGGGTTAAAAGATCTATCTGGACTGGAATGAGTTTCCCCTATTTGCAGTGGTGGCTGTGCTGCACGTGTCTGGTTTCTGTTTGTTTGTTTGTTGTTGTTGTTGTTTTTTTGCCTCCTTTTTAAGGCATTTCTGTGCATTTCCATTTATTTTGAGTTTTGTCGGTGACCAACACCATTTCCAGTTTTGTCTGTCTTGTTCGTGCTGTATTCTTAATAAGTCTACAGTCTGTATTAGACGTGTCAATTACAAAGTCAAATACATAAAACAAGTTGAATGTAAATTAGAGGTTTGTGAAAGTACAGCTTCCCACAGCAGGTAACCTGATAGATACTTCTTTATTCTTGTCAATAGTACAGAGCTTTGCCAGTCCCAGCTTGCAAACCTGCTCTAGCACAAAACTCTCCCTTGAGGATTGATGTTCCTCCTTTTCATTGAATGTATCACATGTGTGTTTATTATTACACGCAGTCCCCATAATATTAATATCGTTTATCATAACTGAGGGTTCTATCCTGGGCACTTCCTGAAATTGGAGATGACTTCTCATTGAATGGGATCCACCATTAGGAATAACCTTTAAGACACAATTTATTTATTCTTTACCTATTATAGGAAAAACTAAAGAAAAAAAAAAATGTTATATAAACAGTAATTCATTTGCATCAGAGTTAACTGACATTAATATCTAATACCTTTATTTGGATATAGTTTTTTTCTTCCTAGTGTAAGGTCCCAATATCTAAATGATAGATAGATAGATAGATAGATAGATAGATAGATAGATAGATAGATAGATAGATAGATAGGCGTTTTACGCGGCATTCTTGCGTCACTTCCTCCACGTGGTGTTGGCTCAAACTCCCGCCCGGAACAACAGACAAACACTGTTGTGTCCCAAACTGTGTGAGTGTCGGTGGCCCCTCTTCACATTCGGCTTCCCAGAAAAAAATGGCGGCAAACGCAATCGATCCGGACGCTGCTGATGTCGATGCAGACGAGTTGGATCTGGAGGAGGCTTTGTGCGTGCTGGCGGGGAGCGACCCGGAAAACTGCTCCTATTCCCGGGTAAGCGAAGCCTCCTGCGACGCAGGCGGCGCCTTTACGCGGCGCTTTGTTCAAAACCAAAACCAAAACCCCCGCGTGGTGTTATACAGGTGTGTGGACGTGGTTGTGCGCGCGTGTCAGTGTTTCCCTCAGAGTTCCGCTCATTCCGAACAATTATTGTGTGCTTTAAGAGGGTTCCATGGAGAATGGAACCTGACATTGTGCCACAAACCCCGAGAATACTGAATGAAAACGAAATGGCCTCAGTGATAGTTCACATAATCTGATCTTTATCCATCCTCGCCGTGGACCATCACCAGGGGTTTGAGTGTCCTAATGATCCCAGGAGCTGTGTTGTCGGGGGGCAGCAGCCCCTGGTAGGGTCTCCCATGGCAAATTGGTCTTGGGTGAAGGGTCAGACAAAGAATGGTCCATAAAGACGCATGGGAAGAAAAACATGCAAGGACCAGTGTGCCCTGCCCGAAGGGTTACCGGGGCCCTGGAGCCAGGCTGGGGGACGGGACCTGTCAGCAAGCGTCTGATGGCCGGGCCTTCACCCGTGGGGTCCGGTCAGGTCCAGCTTGAGGCAGAGACATGGGTCCGTCCTCCAGCAGGTCCACCACCTGCAGGAGGAACCATATGGGTCTGGTGCAATGTGGATCGGACTGCAGGCCATTGCTGCCCCCGCGACCCGGACCTGGATAAGCGGAAGAAGATTAGACGAGATCTCTATTCATACCTCCTGTGTGTGTGTGTGTGTGTGTGTGTGTGTGTGTGTGTGTGTGTGGGGTTGCAGGGCTATGTGAAGAGACAGGCTGTGTTTGCCTGCAGCACCTGCACCCCCAATGCTGCAGAGCCTGCTGGGATATGCCTGGCCTGTGCCAATAAATGCCACGATGGACATGACATCTTTGAACTCTACACCAAAAGGTATTGGATAAAAGAAATGATGTGCGTGTGTGTCGAACTGACCACACACAAACACACACACACACACACGCAAACGAGTCTGCTTGTTGTGTCTTACGTGTGTTCTTCACACACAGGGATTTCCGCTGTGACTGTGGGAACAGCAAGTTCAGGGGCTTCCAGTGCCAGCTCTTCCCGGTGACTGCTCTGCTTTCCTTCCCTTGCCTACATCATCCACCGTCTCCCTGCCTGTCTTTGGTGTGACGCGCCTCTGATCGTCGTCTTCTTCTCGGTTCACAGGAAAAAGACAAAGAAAATGTCAAAAATCTTTACAATCACAACTTCTCCGGCTGCTACTGCACGTGCGACCGGCCGTATCCAGACACGGATGATCAGGTGCTGCTTTAAATGATTGTGGGTTTTTTTCCCCAGATTATTTATGAGACCATCTGCTACAATAAAAAACTTTGTATTTTACTCTGCAGGTCAATGATGAGATGATCCAGTGTGTTCTGTGTGAGGACTGGTTTCACACCAGGGTAAAGCATTTGTCATGTTGATGCACCGAGAAGATTTCTGAGCAACGTCTTTCACTGCTCATTTTGCGCAACTGTGAGTCCTTGCAGTAATTTTACTGGTCTTTGTCAGCACCTCGGCTGCTCCATGGTGGAACCTGAGGAGCTGCAGGAGATGGTATGCGAGGCCTGCATGAACAAGGCTCCTTTCTTGTGGACGTACGCTGCCCACTTTGCAGGTAACATATTCTCCACCGCTGCTCATCATAGCAAAAAAAACCAAAAAACCCCCCCCAAAACTCCATCCATTTGTTTACTTTTGCGAACGGCAGCAACAACAGACGTAACTTGGTCTCCTCAGTGCCACCAGTAATCAATGTCAGTCATCCGGCGGAGGCGGAGGAAGAGTTGGACGTCGATGTTGATGATGAGAGGGAGGAAGATTCGAAGCCAAGTCAAATTAGGGATGAAGAACCTGCCTCCACCAGTCTTGAGCACACAAACCAGGAGGTAAGAGACGGAACTAACGACCTCTGGCTCTTGTTGGTCTGGCAGGACTTGCCACATTGAGCGCTGGTGGGGTATGGAGCCGAGAATTAAAAGGACCAGGTCCTTCGCTAGCACAGAAGCAGGAACTTTGCCACTTATGCTTATAAACCTTTGTTTGTATTTTAAGCTTCACCCACAGTGGCATTAGACAAGAGAAAAACCTAATTTTTTTTCCCCCCCCCCGCCCCCATATAAACCAATTTCTATGGTGGCACATGCTCAATTTCGGGATGTTAAAGCAAATGACTTGGTGATGTCAGGGCTGCGCCTGAGACCAAGCCCTTGTAGACAGTAGTTTAGCTGTATAGTGAACCCAGACCCTTGTGAATCTTATATTTTTTTTGCACTAAAGATGTTTTTTTTTATGTCAAATTGTGGATTTATTAGCAGAAGCTTTGTTGTTTTAGCTCCATAATGGGAACATAGTGTTGCATCATTTTGCCACTCAGAAGCCAGACACTCCATGAAACGGAACATGGTAAAACAGTGTTTTGCATAGTGATTTAAAACTATACATTTTTATACAGTTGTCTCTTGTTCCTGAGTAAAGCAAATATTTAACTCGTACTTATGGCAACGGCTACTTAGTTTGTTTATTTTTATCCTCCCTTGACAGCCATAAGTATAAGTGTGTAATGAGGGACTAGTGGGGACGGGTTTGTTTGGGGAAGAGCTCTAATGAGCATATTTGAGCATCCACCGTGGTCATTTCCTGTGCGGCAGCTGTGGTTGTTAGTTGCCAGCCTGCCACTAGATGGGGCAGGAAGGCTGTGAGTGGATTACGCAGCAGTGGGAGAGCAGCCTCCTGCTCCTGCTACTGTGCTTTCCCCTCCTTTGGGTAATTAGAGGAGAAATGACCCACGAGGCCCTGCTTCTGCTGCTCTCCAGACAGCTTTGGCTCGGCTTCACGGGGCAGCTTACTGTAAACTGGTGATTTTCATCGTCCAATCATCTCGTCCTGTCAGCTCGCCCCGAGATGAGCGTGTGCAGTTCTGTGCGGCCGCAAAAGTCAAGGTGGTTAACATCTGCTCCCCCTGTCCACATAAATCGCGCTTTCCTGCGTTATTTGTGTCTCAGGTAGCGTCGGCAAACGGGAGTTCTCCTTGCAAACGCACTCATGAGGAAATGACCAACAGCCCCGTAAAGGCCACGACCAAAACCGTGGCGTGCAGATTGAAGGAGCTGCAGGCCCAGAACCTGGAGAGGCCAAGGCAGGGAGCCGTGTTCTGGCCGTACAGCTGGCGCTCCGAGCTCTGCACTTGCACAGGCTGCAAGGTTGGTCACAAGTAATCGCTCTCACGTTATAATGCAGGCACCACAAAGGGAGCCCGCTTTGCAGGTGTTGGCTCTCCATTTGATCCGGGTTTATGTAACAGTGTCTGTGAGCATCTTTTTTTAATGAACGCGTCTTTCTTTGCGTGTCACATGGGTACACAGAGGGACTACGTGGCCGCCCACGTGCAGTTTCTCATGGATGAGTCCGACTCGGTTCTGGCCTACGAGAACAAAGGCCTGAACGAGCCATTCGGGCAGCACCCGCTGATGGCGGTGACGAGCGCCATGAACCGAGTGCAGCAGCTGGAGTTCATTTACGGTAAGCTTTGGGGAAGATATGGGCTGGAAATTAATAAGGATACGAGGTGAAATTTGCTGAAGAGGTGATTAACGGATAGCTGAAGTGAACTTGCACATCGTATGTTCTTCCCTCAGGTTACAACGAGCTGACGACAGCGATAACAGCGTTTTTAGAACAATGCGCTGCGGAAGGAAAGGTAAGAAATGGACAAGCAAGCATTAACGGCTTTGAAAGTTAGTACTTGGTTCATATAATTCTTTCTCATCAGCGAACTGGGAGATGTGATTTTTTTTTTTGCGAAGCAGAAATCACGTTTCGCAGACGGCGCTCCTTCACAAATGTCAACTCCTGAGTCACCGAATCTGTCTCCTACAGGTGGTCACAGCTGAAGCCGTTCATCAGTGTTTTGAGGAGCTGCAGGCGAAAAAACGACGCAAGACCAATGCAGGATACCAGTAAGAAGGAGGCCATGGTGATGACGATGCTGCTGCTGCTGCTGCCACCAACATCATATGTGGTTCATATGGTGCTTTGAATGAATGTGACTTGGAAGATTACCCATTGTTCAAATAGAGGTCGTTTTTTTTCTGCAGTCAGTTAAGCTTGAACAAGTAGTGCATCATGTGCTGTTAAATGTTATTTCTAGAGAGGGAATTGTGCTGTCTTGAGTTCCATGTTCTCGTTTTTCCTATTGATTTATAATGATGCCTTAACATTGAAGCATAAACCGAAAGGTTTCCGTTGTTACTTGAAGCATTCATTGTTATATTATGCACCCAAGTATGTTGTAACGACCAAAAGACATTTTGCTTTGGCACTGGATGCCTGAGAAGGATGAACGTCCGTCTCTAATGTTTTCCCATGAACATGATGCCGCAATGTGATCTTGCCAAGTACGCCTGAATGATTATGGTGAAATCAGAAATACTGGAGGAAAAAAAAAATTGTATAAACGTGTCCTGGTGGTGACCAGCAGAGATTAACGGTGACCTGAAGGAATTCCATTGTTTTATGTGGATTAACGCTCCCAATAAAGTTCTGGTGGACAAACCAATCCCACTGAGATCAAGTGAATATCAAACCAGTTTATTTTGAGGATGCCAAAGTTGACCACTGTTATGCACCTTTTGAGGTGACAGTAGAAAAATAGATTCAGTGAAACTAAATGCAACTTAATATCAATCTACAAACAGTTTTTCTATGATACCGTACAAGTACAATGTACCTGTTATAATTCAACATAAGCAATCAAAACATTTCAGATGGTTCAATTTCAGAAAAAAAAAGGTGCTAAATAACACTATGTACACAGAACGAGCTACATGAGATTTCAAAGGACTACTTGATGCAGGCTGGTAAGCTGGTAGAAAAGAGCTTGCATAGACATCAAAGTCACTTCTCCAATAAAAGCCCAGCCGCAGGCGGGGGAAGGCACTGACTTCTCTACAGCAAAGAGCAAAACAAGGACTTTTATTCGATGGAACATTGTCCTGGAAAATTAAACAACTACCCAACATGAACATGGGGAGGAATCTGAAGTTTTGCATTTTTTCCCCGTGATGCAAGCTAGATGGAAAAATGATTTTTTCGGCTTGGCAACTTATATCTTCAGATCCTTGACATATTCCTGTTACTTGAAAGGGAGGGTGAGGAAAAAAAAAAAAACCTCTACAAAACATGGTAATTCACTCCACCTACAATATTGAACACATTGCCCTAAATGCATAACACTTAAGAACAAAATAGATTCGGAGACACAATCTTTATGTTTTATACCACACATTCGTAGTGAGATTTCATGACAGACAAGTACACAGTGTTGTCCACTACAGTAAAAACACAAACCTTCAACGACCACTAAAATGTGATAGAAACCATTAAAAATTCATCGGAACACGTGGAACTCAATTCATTATATACAATTCCCATTGGAGACATGAGCCAGCATTCGCCAACTTTTCTTCAATAAAAGATTCCTTTTGTTCAAAATTCATTTGTTCCTTTTCCCTTCAACCAATAAAACAGGTGGCTCCTACAGTGCAATGATACTGGTGTGTGAGGCTTTTTTCTTTTTTTCTTTTCTTTTCATGTGTGCACTTTGCAGGGCTCTGGAGCTACAGCTGCTGCGGCTCTATAACAGTATATTTAACAGTATCAACACTGACTGTGCAGGTCCCCCATCTCCCATGAGGTGGCGAGATGGAAGCCAGATGTATATACAAGGTTTAGCAGTTCCACCCGCCACAAAACTGCAGCGTGTTTGTGTGTGTGCCAATATCGAAGAGACAAATAAGCAATAAACGGGTTGGATACAATGACATCATCTTTAACTGTAAAGGTAGCTAAAACTGAATATTCCAAGCACAGATTAAGGCTTTCGATTTGATTACTTGATGCTACTGGATAGAACTAAAGCGGAGGGAGTTCTTGCACGTGGACCACCGATCTTCTCATGACTCTTCGGCATGTACAAACAGACCCGGTTCAAGATGCGAGAGTACAGTACTGAGATTGTCAAAAAAGAAAAACACCTGCTTGTGTCGAAGTTGTCCTTGCGCGCGCGCGCACACACACACTCATGCATGCACATACACGTGCTCGGCTGCGAAACCCCCCCACAGAACGTCGCTGCTCCGTTTGATCAGGTCGGTTTCTATGACACCCCTGCGCTTTCTGCTGTATCGGTAATCAATCTGTCCCCTCTACTCAAAAACGCCTGCCTCCTAGCTTGACAGTGGAGGGCTGTGATAGTTAAAGCCTTACGATTATCAGACTGAGTTACTGGAGAAGGACAAGCTCTGATGACCTACTTCCTGTCAGATCCAATTTCTGCTTTGTGTGACCGAGCCATGGCCCGTTACTCATCAGCAGTGCGGGACCACGGATAGGAGGGGAGAGCTAGTCAGGTGGGTTGCTGTAGACATGCGACAGAGAGAAAATGGAAATACCAGTCACGGGAGAAAAGAACACAGCCAGACATATTTACATGACTTTATCACAATACTCTGTCCCAGGTGTGTGCCATTGTTTGCCTGGGTAAATTGATATTCCTATCCCGCCGTCTCCCCTTTTTAGCTGAGAATATTCGAATATCGTTTCTGTTTGACTATCATTTTGCTGAGCTACAATAAAGTGTTGTGACCTGCAGGATTCACACAGCTTGAAGGTACACCTCTTTTTTTTTTTTTTACAGTCCATTCCAGGAGAGCCCGATTAATCGTCTAAACCAGCAGAACTAGGCAGCCTTGAGGAGATCAATGACAAGTTTCGACAGTTAACCGAAAATTCTCGCTTCTTCGGTACTCTGACGGTGTGATGGATAGCATAGTGTGGTAGAGGTAGGACGAGAGGACAGATCCTATAAATAGCAACCACTGACCACCCCTTTTCCAAGCTCCTCTTAAACACACACGTTTACGCAGGCACACATTTAGTGCTAAGCCATTCATTACGATGGACAGTCATTCATCACTTATTCCCTTTTCTTAACTCAAGCGCTGGTCCTCAGCTAGGGTTAAAGTGCAGATTTCTTGTAAGGGTAGTCAGGCTTGCTGGGCGACCGGCGGTCTCTGGCAATCTCCTCACTGACACTGTTCCTATGAGCCTGCTGAAAGGGCCCTGGTCCTGATGATTCTCCGGCTAGAACCATCTCCTCCGGGCCTTCTCTTGATCCTATGTGTCTCTCCTCATAGCCGTCCATGTTTCCACTGGGCGACCGCAAATGGCCTAAGCCATGAGTCAGATCTGTCTCATTTGATCTACCCCTTGGGACGTGTCCCATCCTAGGCTGAGCCCCAGAGGGGCTAGCAAGAACTCCGTCATGCCTCTGTGAGGTCATGCTGAGGACATCCAGACGTAGTGGGTCTGGGGCAGTCCGTCCCTGTGGATGGCCCTGGGACTGAGAGTCAGAAATATAAGGGGGTGGATAAGGGCTAGAGGGGGTGCAGCTGTGGCTGTAGAGGTCTGGTCCTGTGAAAGGGGGCAAAGGGTGAGTGGAGGTCGGAGTTGCAGGTCGACAGGAGAAATCATACAGGTCAGGGAACTCTGCTTGAGCCTCCAGCTTGGGTTCCGGAGCGTGTCTCTTGCAGGAGTGGCCATGTCCAGGGCCGTGGCTATGGCTGAGACGCATAGATGGACAGGGCCCATGGGGCAGAAGGTGGCCTGGGGGACCCATGGGGCTGTGAGGGCTTTCCCTTTCCATCTCTGCCATGTGCTGCTCCCTCAGGGACATTACCGACACACCCAGTGCGATGTCAGGCATGAACTCCCTCATGGCAGGCTCCATGCTCATCTGCGTCACACAACAGAGATAAATTTGTGATGTAGCCTGACAAATGAGCCACTGTGATCCCAGGCACTAACTGAAAAGAGGCATTTAAATGAACAAAAACACAGCAAAAGGACACCAGGAAGGAACACACACACTCACCGCTTGCTGGTCTGAAAGCAAAGCTCGGCCCATGGCCTGTGGGTTGGTGCAGTCGGGGGGTTGGGGCCTGGGCACGGAGGAGTAGTCTGAGCTGCCATGCTTGGCTGCTGCATGGCGCTGGATCAGGGTGCGGTTGCAAGGGTAGGAGAAGGAACGAGTCGGGGTGGGCAGGGGAACACGGGGTCGCCAGGCACCTTTGAACTGGGCATGGCTGGGAGTGGCAGGGGGGTGGTACGGGGGAGGTGGAGGAGGTAGAGGAGGGTGGAAACCCGCTACCCCTTCCAGCTCTGTGAACATGCTATCCATGGCTGGGCTGCTGTTTACCCGACAACGACCCACCTGGCGCAGAGCCAGAATTGGACTCTCATCTCCAAATCGTTCATCAGGGAAGAACTTGTATGGGTTCTAAAACGACAGGAAACAAAACAGGAGGTAAAGAATCCTCAAAGCAGTGTTTCCCCATCATGGTGCTCGGGGCCCCATCCTCCATCTTTTTGATGTCTTCCTGCTGCGAAACAGCAGATTTAAAATGAATGGGTTGTTATTGGGCTTCTACAGAACTTGATGATGAGCTGATCGATTGAATCAGGTGCTTCAGAGCAGGGAGACATCTAATACGTGTAGGATGGGGGGCCCTCAAGAGCCAGGATTGGGAAACACGAATGTAATACTGCCAAACCAACTGTAATATGGCATCCACTTGGGGTACTGAAGTCTGTCTCTGTCCTGAGCCTTAACATCACTGTTAGCATCACAGCTTTATCCCTCTCATCCCTCTCTAACCCCCTGTGGACAAACTCTGCTTTCTGCTAACCTGCAGTAGCTCAGTGGCTCCGTCTGCCAGGCCGAACTCCCGGAGCACTCGCAGCTGCAGCTCGTAGCTGACGGTGGCTCCCTCACCACAGTTGAGGGCGTAGGCTCGCTGGACCTGCTCCGTGTGTCTCAGTTCCTGCAGCCTCCGAATCATCTCCTTCACCACTGAGAGCTGTGGCACTGATAGACACACACAATACAAACAATTACGCATCAGGCAATTTCATAGAATCTGAAAGCTTCATACATTAATACTGTGGTAATTGAGTCAAATGGAAATGTTAACAGCCTTTTTCATTTCATAAAAAACACTGAGCTGTCTCTTATATTTCAGGAATTTGAATATTTGCATACGAGTCCAAAGTTTCTCTTTCTCAACAATTTTCTTACCTGGAATTTCATTAGCCACAACCGATGGAGCTGAGGTTGAGTTAACTGACATCTGCTGGTGGTTGATCATGTGACAGCACTGTGGCACAGCGTTGTTGACCATGTACAGCGTGTCAGGAACGTTGGACATGCGAACAAGTCGCAAGCGCACCAGGTCCGTCTGCTCCACCATCATTTCATCAAGCACAGACTGAGGACAGATAGAGGAGAGATGACAAATCAGAGCAAGACTTCTAAAAAATGAAACGTCTCACATGCGACTCAAGGACTTGGATGGTTTGCTAATTTGTTACACTTGACTGACAATTTAATGACACTCTCTGGTCTTTGAATATATTCATAAATATTCATGGATCTGGGGAGGCCTATACATTATCAGGAAATTGCGAATACTGACATTAAATGACTTTCAGTCAAAATGATGGACGCGACAATTACAATGGTGAGTGTGTATCATAAAAACTGAGCATGGATGATTTCAGCAGGTCCGAGCTAGGAACAGGTCCACAAATTAGGCTCTTCAATGGTTAAACAGAACGTGTACCGCTTTCGATAGCTATACGTGACACAAATAATTCTGTGCTTCCTGCATTGACTGGAAGCTCCGTTAATCAGAGGCAATGTGCCTTACCTTTGCCTCCTCTACATAAGGAGAGAAGAGGCGAGGACGCACGTAGATGCCAGCGTTCTTTTGTCGTAACCAGGCGTTGGCTTTACCCCCCTCAGCTGTGGGTAGCATGTCTGAAGGAGGGGTGCTTATCAAACCCCTTTTAAGCTGTAAACAAAGCGAAGAATGTGGATCAATACTCAGGGTATGAAGGTCACAAGGACTCCGGTACGCCGTCACAGACACACAGCAGGCGAGGAAAGGCAGATATGGAATACTGACTGTGTCGCTGAGGACGTCACTGTGTGGAGGTAAGATGTGCTCAGTCCTAATGAAGGGCAGGAGAGGAGACAGGATCTCCTTGAGCTCCTCTACATCCAGGTCTCTCCTTTTCACTCCCCTCTTGTTTACGCTGTGGGCTGTGCCGCTCAACAGGTTGGGCTCTGGGTAGATTAACGCAAAAGCAGTCATTAGCAGTGTTTTTTAACATTAGGCGTACAACCCTGACAATTTCCTACGATTATGCTTTTATTCAACCTACTATTTTCTACTTTTCCACATTAATTCAGCCGAGTTCAATTTAACAAATTACAGATAAATAATGCATCACATGCCATTTAGTTTAGCTTTCTAAAACGGATTATAACACCTTACAATACAATGACTTATAACCTTGACCATGAAACCTACAGCTTATTAGGTCAGAGCACAAAATGACATGATCAATCACTATAAAGCCACTTCCCACAGAATTCATTTCTGGGGCAAGCTTTGGCTCCTGTTTGTGATGCTTTCATGTGTATTTTGGAGGATCTGGGTAGTGTGTAATTTCCTCAGAGCCATTAGGGGGTCTGCTCAGAGGGTAATTATAGAGTGTATTATCTTACCCCTGTCTGCCATCCGCTTAATAAGCTGCTGCTCGCCCCACTTAACAACATACTTGAGAATGTCCTGTTCACTCGCCTGTGAATGATACCAAAGCACAGAGAAAGGAGAGATATAGGACAGGGAGAAATAAAGACACATAAGTATAATTCGGCCAAGGTTACATATTTCCAAGAACAAGGCAGGAGAGTCTTTAAATAATGTGAAAATGCATCATGTTCAGCCAGTGATCCAGTAATGCTTAAGTCTGGCTGGTGCGTGTAGTATGATTGCAATATCTCAAAATCTGCTGAGGTGTCTGAGTAGCTTGTCAGTACATGGCAGCTCAGGTTTGATGAGGTTTTGGTTTGTCAATACTTCCCATTGGGAATCTATTGCTCCACTCTGGAGATCCTGCAGGATGTGTGTGTGCACATGACTTCCATATTGTGGACTGTCACTGACAGTTTCAAGTGATGCACTGTTTCGTTACCTGTAGGTAGTCAGACTGGATTGCGCTGAGAAGATGCTCCTTGCCAAGCTCATAGAGAACATCTGAGGTGACAACCTGACTGAACTCCTCGCAGAGGAAGTGCATAGCCTGCCTGTGGACCCATTTGGAGCCATATGGCTGGGAACTCCACTTGAGGATGGGGACGAGTGAGTCCAGAGACAAACTCTCCACGATGATGTCCTCACAGCCTGGGAGAGCCAAAACGAAAGACAGGCATTAATAACAATTGGCACACAACTTCACAGTCAGTCTCTATGTGGGCACCAATGCTTAATATCCCCAAAACAAGTACACTGAAGCCAGGAATTGACTTTATACTGTAACAAAATCTAAATCGAACGCTACCAAATTAAGACAAATTTTAGTGATCATTAGAAGATGTAATTCTAAAGTGACTGCAAGATCATCAGTAGTTTTGCCTCATATTCACAGACCCAGGGAGTCTCCCTCGACTAGCCCCCACATCCTTCTTACTGTGTTTCCTAAATCAGAGCACATACCAGAACAGCAGGCAGTGGTTTAACTCTGTAACACACCAACCCACAGAAATGCCTTTGATACCTTGATGTGTTTCAGTCTCAAGCTGCCTCCTCTTAAATGTGATAAGTAAACACAGCAGCTTGAGGAAATGTGCTACTGGTGCACAAGCACACACTCTTCACAAACATGGACTCACTTGTGTGCATAAATCTAAAATGCATTAAAAAACACACACACACACACACACACACACACACACACAGAAGGCTTAGGGAATTATGTGCCTGCTGCGCTAGCCATTTAAAAAAAAAAAAAAAAAAACACACAGGAAATTTTTTAAAAAGTCAACCTACAGTGACACTCAAACTCCATTTAGAGTTAAACCCCAACATGTCACCGTCTCTGCCAGCGCTGGCCCCAGCACCGGCTCCAGCACTGGGGCCAGCGCTTTAGCAGCGCTTATTCGCAGTCTTTCTAAGATCAGTACCGTTAATACAAAACAGACATTGAGGGAGATGAAGCCAAACTGACTTTCAGTTGGAGCTGTCCTGAACTGACATAGACACTTGCAAACTTCCTCATTCCTTTGTGTCCATCAGCCCTATGCGAAACAAGCCCCTCAGGGAAACCCTTATCTTAAGCCAGAGGATCAAAGTTGCCTTTCCACCCCTAAACCATAACTTTGAACAATACTCTCTGGAAAATTGGACCCCCGTCTTGATAATGATGACTCCAGCGATGCTTTTATTTCAAATCCAAAAATTCCTATCTTGTATCTGCCAAAGAATTACCCACACATTTGTATATCGCACATGTGTGAGCAATAGTGTACTTCAAATACAGACATTCAGACATGGATGTACACATTTTGCCCTTTTCATAAGCTATAGAAATGGTCAGCAGATGCCAGCAGTATTTTAAATGAAGGATGGAAATCTTGCATCATTAAGCAGCAGGCACTTGATATTTTTTTTTTTTTTTTTTTTTTACCATCAATAAACAAAAT
>CAAKHG010029748.1:1998-17404 GCA_901007715.1 Dactylopterus volitans
AAAAAAAATAATCAAAAAAAAAAAAAAAGAAAGGAAAGACGGAGCCATGAAAACAAAAGCAGACCAAGCGTTTTTGCTTTGATGCAATGCAGTGTACAATCTCATTATCTCGGCCGGGCAAAGATCACAGCGCCTCGGCTTCGGGGGAATATTCCTTTGGACAGGTGCACCACAACACACAGGGCTCAGCCGCCGCCCGCCCGCCGCTGCCGCTGCTTATCGACGTCGTCTCCGCGTTCCCGGAGAGCTTCAGCGCGAGCCGGCGGTTTCCAAACAAAGGCCCGGGGACGCGGAACCCGGCCATGCATCTCATTACCGGGCCACCGATCTGGCTTGGGCTCAAAGCATTTATGAAAAAAAACAACAAAAAAAAACATAATAGATTTAAAATTGGATGTGAAGGAATCCCATGGCGGTGGGGAGAAAGCGGGGGGGGGGGTATTCCAGGCCTATTCCAGTGAAGCCGCCGCCGTTAACGCAAACTGCCCGTGCGTCGGAACTGACGGCAAAAGAACGAATACGTCCGGACATTCGTCTTTAGAAATAATTTCCGCGTTGGGAACGTGCTCATTTTTGTGATATATATATTTTCTACCTGCAAAAAAAAAAAAAAAAACCATAAAAACGTGTTGGTACATGAGTAAGTCGCCTCCATCTCGGCTGGCGCCCGTCTCGGATCCCGGAGCGCGGTGACTCGGGCGCGGGCGGGGTGGAAAAGCGGAGCCGCTGCTCTACATTCTGCGTCGAAGTTGGCGCTACCTTTCGGTGTCGCGGAGATAAGCCCCCTTGATTATGATTGATCAGGTTCCGCCGCGCCCGCTGTGAGGAGCGAGCGACTAAAGAAAATAATCTGCCAAGCGACGCCGTCCGCATCTCAATCAGCCGCGCCGGAAAGCGGGGAGCAACGCGGCGGCGCCGGCGTCGCCCGCGCTTTGATTGGCACTCTGACCCAACAGGTTTTGTTAATCGTCGCGGCGCAGCATCTCATTACGATCAGTCACTCGCGCCTCCTGCGGGCGGCGGTGGCAGATTTATGGAAATTAGGGCATCATAATCCTGATCAGATTGTGTCGGCTTATTGTGCGCGCGGAAGCCCCAGCACACACACACACACACACACCCCCTCATCACCCCCCCGCGGTAATTGCCTCCAGCAATCTTTTAAATCTTGTTTGACACGCCGGCAAATCCGCGGGTCCCTGTTGTCTTTCGGCGATGACCTTGGCGTGGCGGCTCGCTCCGAGCGGGAACGCGGGAACGAAATCGGCTTCAGGTTCGGCTTATGCCGTCTTTTTTTTTTTTTTTTGGCAAAATCCGGGCGGTGGAAGGGCTGCGGCTGACACTCTTCCCCGCCCGACGAAGAGGGGACATTTCAGGTGAAGGGAAGTAACCTCGGAAACCTGTCAAGACACTCGGGGTGCGCGATGAATGGAGCGAGAGCGAGGGGCCGAAATCTTCAAAAGCAGACTAATTACACTAAAACACTGATAACACTCTAATCCCCCGTTTTCTGGAGGCCATGCATAATGGTTTATTAACTCCACATAATTGACCATAATTAGAAAATGGCCTCAGATCTTTTGTGTTGGGGAGCACGGCGTTCCGGCGGAGTGTTGCCTTTTAATGTAAAGTAAGATACACTAATTTGCCTTCCTCTCGGGGTGAATTTTTTTTTTTTAATTTTAAATAGTCGGAACGCAACTAGCGCTGCGGCGCAAAGTTCGGCCGCTCGCGCGGGGCAACTGCTAATCCGTCGACGGTAATAACGCGGTGTGACAAAAACAAACAATATTAAGGGGTTTGAAAGGCGCAATTAGATCGTCTTCCAGTTTGATATTCATCTCAATTATCCTCTTATCGCTGCCTTTTCAGGTGACGGCGACATGGCTTAGAGGCCCTGCACACGCTCTCATGACTCCCGTGATTAAACCTCTGCTGACTTAGTAAATCATATTTATTAATGAGTTTTTTGTTTTGTTTTATTATTGGATTTTATGAAGATCTGCAGGTTATGTCTCCTTCATCAGTTTCTTACATGCATAATTTCTCTCCATATGTGTGCCTATTGGGGGCGGGGAGGAAAAAAAATATTCATATTCCATTTTAACTTTGTTTATTTTATACTCTTTTTTTTTTTTTTTTTTTAGCAGATTGATTATACAGGGCTCGGGCATAGCAGTATGACCACTGCACGTTACCTATAGAATATATGCAAGTTTTATGTTGAATTTTTGTTTGAGAGAGGTGTTGACATATTTGAATGACTGTTAGTGGGGCTGTAATTTGTGATGCTGTTGAACTGTACTGGTTTATAATTGAGAGGTGTGCCTAATATTTTGGTGATCCCACTCATTTGCCTTTTATGTGACAAACTCTCGATTATAACCCCGTGCAGCTCAACAGCATCACAAATTACAGCCCCACTAACAATCGTTCAAACATGTCAACACCTCTCAGATTCAGTAAAATTTCAACATTAAACTCCTCCTGAAGGGAGAGTTTATTGCAGGGCTGCTGCATTATATTCTACGGCGAACATGCAGTGGTCATAATGTTATGGCTGACGGGTGTGCTTGTGTGTGCTTATAAGGATACACAGACAGTAACTGTGGCAGCAGCGAGCAATTACACCTGATTAAAGAGATTACTAAATGTCCATGAGCGCCCGATTAATAGATGACAGTGATTCTGTGTCTCCGTCTCCATCATATGACCCGAACGTCCAAACTAGCCACTGAAAAATGAATCCAGCGCTCCCCCGTCCTCACAGCTGGGGACATTTAGTTGTCATTGGCTGGCAGTGTCTTCATTATGGTGTTCGTGTGTGTGTGTTCGTGTGTGTGTGTGTGTGGGGGGGTGGTCGGGCACTCACTCATCTATGACTCAATTACAGAAAGACAACAAAGAAGCCATGCGATCAGTTTTTGTCTGGAATCCACCTCGCAATCATATTTGCCGCTCGTAAATTGAATTAGGGGACAGGGACGGGGGGCAGGTAAGAGGCGCGCACGCGAGAGGCCTCGTCACCACTAATTGTCTGAGTGTCACAAAGGCCCGAACAAAGAGAGCGCTGCTGCTGTAATCAGGAGGCTGTGTGCTTGTTCATCAGCCCAGAACCTTTCTGCACCATTGGATCCTCCGACTGGGCTGCTGACAGCAGAATGAACCGGCAGCACACTGATTGCGGCGTCAGCCCCGGCAACAGTGAAGACGCGGGGAAAAATGCTCCACACACACACACACACTCACACACACACACACACTCACACACACACGCGAAGTTGTATTGTTGAGGCTGGCCGGGTGGCTCCTGCAAAAGTTCGAAGGTCCAATCAATGCTGGAAAAACAGATAACAAAAACAGGGGGGGAAAAAAAAAGGGAATGGGTTATAAATCTGTCCGTGACCCTTCTACCTGAAAATGGCCAGTCATTTTTTTAATTTGTTTTCTCCAATGTAATCCTGCTGATGGGAGCCCGCTCAGACATATCTGATATCAAAGTTGAAAAAAAAAAAAAAGAAGCTTTATATATCACCACGTTCAGCCACCAAGTTGGGCGGAATTAGCAAACGAATTAGAAAAACGTAAAAAGCTCGGCGTGCCCCGCCGTAACGCGAGCACCACCCGCGCTTCTCGTCCCGGAGGCTCCCAGGCGCGGCTCGCGATGCCTCGACCCGTCGCTCCGCTTTATTTTTAGAAGGGCCGCTTCGCTGTCGCTTCATTGGCTCAGTAAGACGCGGGAACCCGAGATGAACTTTCCATGAGGATGCAGGCGGCTGGATGTTTGCAGACTTACTGGACCATGGCGTGCCGGGGATGCGGGGATAGAAAAGACGGCCGTGATCCGATGCCATCCGAAATACTTCTAAAAATGCTGCTTTTTTTTCTTTCTTTTTTTTCCCAGTGTTTGCATGTGCGATTGCAAGGGAAATGAATAAATGATATGTAGACATGTGCACAGTTCCAGCCTCCATGCACATTTACTCATGCATACCGCATCGCCCATACTGGAATGGATGCGGCGGAGGCGTTGGGTGACTGGCAGCGAAATGCCGCTGCATCACTGCGCTCGCCATCCCCCTCCTCGCCGCCCTCCCCCGCGCCCCCTCTGGCAACGTAAACGGCCAGCAAGGTGGCAATAATCACATTAGAGCCGCTGAGGGCCGGCGAGGCGGCCAACAGCACGTCGGTGCGCGAGCAAAAATATGTCGAAAATGCTCAACGCAACAGCGGTCGCAACGCTGGAGAGCGGAAACGGAACAGGTCGGACTCCCCCAGCGCCTGGACGGCTAATGGGAGCGAATGTGCAACTAAAGGGCATGTGGCTAAGTAGTTTATTTTGGGGCAGTGCCTGACCTATATGATAAACAACAACAACACCTTTGCCCCTTAAGTGGGCCTATTATGTGCTGTTAAAAAGAGACAGTTTGGGGAATGAACCGTGTCGCGTCCGCGCTCGCGCGCCGTCGCGCTCACGCTCTTTACCGGCGTCGGCACAACCGCTCCAGCCAAACAAGCCGCAGACGCGGCAGATTACCTCAAAAGCGAGGAATCCTCAGAGCCGAGCGAAGCCCCCCTGAGTGAGACGTGACCGACGGCGAGCGGTCCGGTTGCCTTTTTCTCCAAGTTGTAAGGATTATCTGGAAAGAGCTTTGCCCATGAAGCCACCGCCGTTATTCACGGCTCGACGGACGCTCTGGAGATACGTGGTTCTAACGGGACGGCTGGGGAGATATTGAGAGTGGAATAACACTTGACTTTGATATCTGATACAATCAAAGGTGGACGCCTGACCTGGCTGATAACCGGAAAAGAGCCGCTCAGCTCCTTTCGAAAACGATTCTGCTGCACATCACTTAAGCTGTTAATTAGCTTGACCAGCTCATCTCCAGAATGTAACATCACCCTCACTAAATTACGCCGATCAGCCATAACATTGTGACTACAGGTGACCCGTGGAGGCCTGGACTCCACTGCACCTCCGAAGGTGTTGCTGTGGTATCTGGCACCGAGATTTCAGCAGCAGATCTTGGAAGTCCTAGAAGATGTGAGGTTGGAGCCTCCATGGATCGGACTTGTTGGTCCTGCACAGCCCACAGATGCTGGCCAATTTGGAAATTCCACAGATCTCAATCCAAAACTGGTTGTTGTGTTCCCGGTTGTTGTGTTCCTCAAACCATTCCAGAACAGTTGGTGCTTTGTGCCAATACCGCTTCCATGGAAGGGTCCACGTGGACCACAACAATGACTAAGAAGGTGCTACGTGTCAAAGGAACATCCGCCCATGGCCCAAGAACATTGCCAAACGCATCACACTGCCTTCTCTCCATAGTGCATCCTAGTCCCAAGTGACACACACCCAGCACATCCACATAATGGAAAAGAGAACCTGATCCATCAGATGAGGCCACCTTCTTCCGTTGCTCTGTGATCCAGTTCTGATGCTCCCGTGTCCATTGTTGGTGCTTCCAGCAGTGGGCAGGGGTCAGCGTGGGCACCCTGACCGGTCCCACACACAACAAACCGCCATGACTGTGTGTTCTGACTCCTTTCTATCAGAACCAGCAGCACCTGTTTCAGCAATTTGAGCTCCAGCAGCTGGTCTGTTGGATCAGTGAGCTTTGGCTGCCCATGAACGTGTCGCTGGTTCACCTTTTTTCCTTCCTTGGACCACTTTTGACAGGTCCTGACCACTGCAGACCAGGAACCCCCCGCAAGAGCTGCAGTTCTGGAGATGATCTGACCCGGTCATCGAGCCATCACAGTTTGGTCCTCTTCAGAGTGGCTCAAATCCTCACGCCAGAACATTCTCCCTGCCTCTAACACGTCAACTTTGAGGACAAAATGATCACTTGCCGTCTGATACGTGCCACCCGCTGACAGGGCGCCATGGCAACCAGATAATCAGTGTTATTCAGTTCGCCTCTCTGTGGTCATAATGATGATGATAATACACCAAACTGCCACGGTATCAATTTGATAAAACATGATTTTAGCTGCCGGAAGACGTGTCGAGGGCCCCTTCAGTTCCCTCTTTTTTAGGACTGGTTGGACAACCATGATGCTGATTTTTTTAATTGTTTATGAAACTAATATTTTAAACTTGTATGTTAAAGTATTTCCCGCCTCTTTTAGTGGCTTTGCAGTTTGAGCCCAGAATAGATGCTCTCAACATGCCGCGCCACACCACCACACACACACACGCACGCACGCACGCACACGCACACTCACACTCACACTCACACTCACACACCTCAAATGAATGTTTTCAGATTCCAGCGGAATTGCATGAAAGAGCCGCTGGAAGCTTAATTATACCTTTTTTTTTTTTTTTTTTTTTGGACCGCGACGAGAAGATGGGGAGAGCGTGCAGCACTTCATTTGAGTCGAAATGGCGCAGAGGTCCTCAGCGCGCGGGCGAAGGCAAATGACCTCTGCCGAGAGTGACGGGGGGACCCCGAGGGACCGTCTCCTCTGATCTGCCTCCGTGCGCTCCTCAGTGTGAAAAGCCTTTCATGCCTCCCCTTCTTCCATATCTCTGTGAGTTAACTTCAGCTTTTCCATATGCCGTTTTTGCGATCAACCTTTTTTTTTCTCTCTCTCTCTTCTCACCCCACCCACACCACCCTCCCAATCTTCTCTCGCCAGATAATCCAATATGAAAATCTTAACTGTGTGCTTTCAAAAACAAGGGCCGCGATTGAAAGGCGTCCGAGCTTCGACTGTTCACCGTTTGGGGGTCGCGAGCGGCGGGATTTCGGAGAACAACCCGGCGACGCGCGCTCCTGAGCCCTGGATAAAAGGTGTCTGATAAAATGAAAAACCATATTTACTTACTTCTGTAAAGACATACCAAAGTTTCGGAGTTCCAGTGAAGACACACACACACGTACACACAGCGGTGCAGATTACGGGCCGCCAATATCAACCTTAAACTTCAATTAGAGACAAAGATTTTGATAGATGGGTGTCAAGCCGAAGTGAATTGAATTTCCCTCTACCTCTCAAATCAGAACAGACTGCCGGCTATGATGAATGATGACATTCATTGGATTTGGGAGATATTACAGTAGGTGCTGTCAAGAAATATAAATGGATATAGTGCTACAATCGTATTTTACCAGAGGACCAATTCTCTCTTGCGGGTTTGTGCGGCAAGGATTGCAAAGGTGAAGGCAAAGAAGGTTGGAAGCAAATCGTGTTTCTCTCTCTCTCTCTCTCGCTCGCCCTCTTTTTTCCTCAACAGTTGAGAATTGTTCGCACAATAATTGCACAGGATCTTTTATCAGATCCGCGGACGCGAGCGCGTGCAAAGCAGCAGGAGGATTTTTTTCTATCTTCGTTTGAATGGCGACGTTTGGCTGTAAATACAATGCGGCCTTTCGGCTCGAGGCTCTGAATGCGTTTTTTTTTTTTTTTTTTTTTTAAATTCCTGGCAGTTGGTCCGACGCGTAGGGGGTGAATGAAGGCGCTCTCACCTTGGCACGTAAGAGGAATTACGAGTCCAAATTTCTCGGGCTCACATACAGGTGAATGACAGCGCGCTGGGGCTGAGATTTGGGGTGAACGAGATCCAAAGATTTACACTGAAAGCCACATGTTTGGCCTCCTCATTAAGAATATTAGTTCATTGTTATGTCACTGTGGGAAATTATGTACTGTACACATCAACTTTAAAAAAAACAAACAAACAAAAAGAACATTATAATGTTTGTATGTAATGCAATTTGACAATAACTCAAGCTAGCTAACACGTTTATTTAATCAGCATTGGGCGGATGCAGTGGTGGCCTAAAGGTCAGAGAAGCGAGCCTGTGGACCTCAAGGTCGTGGGTTCAGTCCCCAAACTGGCGCCGCCACTTCCCCGCCGCCACCGTGGTGCCCTTGAGCAAGGGCACTTGACCCCGACTGCTGCGGTCCAGTGGCCGCAGATCGGACAGCGGTTTGTACCGGCTGCTAGCTTGCAGGTGTAAACGTGAAACTGCTCGGGTGATCAGGGTTAACATACATATATATATATATATATATATATAGAGAGAGGGAGAGAGAGAGAGAGAGCGTTGTCCCTCGCTATAACGCAGTTCGTGTTTCGCAATTTTTTTTTTTCAATTTTTCTTTCCGCATCTGCATCCTGATTGGCTAAGGGACTGCAGACCAGTTGTCAATCAGTCTCCTTCCGCGCCGTGTCCCCTGTACAGTACAGAATGCGTTCAGCCGGCCAGATTCACATAAATCTATCGACCGCCAGAAGTGCGACTCCGCAAGCGCTGCGTGTTTGCACATTTTCTTCCCAGCGAAACCCGCAAGGTCGACGAAACGCTCTGCGCCGTCAAAGGCGCCCACGGTCGCACCCAGAAGGCAAAGGAAGATGCTAACCGTCGCACGTGGACTTCTGGACATGCTAAAGGAAGGTCAAAGTTACGCGGCTGTAGGGCGCCGCTACGGAATACGGAATATACCGGACTCATTTTTCTACGCAGGTTTGAACTTTTGAGAGAAAAGTGAGAAAATGCTAATGCCTGTCTGAGAAAAGTGCATAAAGTGAGCAATGAGGGGTTTCACAGCCTTAAAACATCTATAATAATTGTAAAAAAAATAAATAAAAACTACTTTGCGGATTTCGTGAGTGTGTTTGGGTTTTTTTTTTTGTTTGTTTGTTTTTTTAAGCCACAGCCACCATTGTATTCCCGAACCTAACCACTTCGTTTTGTGAAACCCAAACAGACCATCAGCAGTGGTTCATTAACGGTGCCAGCTGCTCCAAATATCTGGGGGAAAAAACAACAACAAAAAAAACAAAAAAATCTCGTTGGACTCGTGTGTCACAACCAGGCAGGATTCAGTAAAAAAAAAAATAAAAAAATTGCAGCTATTTCGCTCGTTTATGTGCGGATGCATATTTCCTAGCTGAAGGGCACCAACCAAATGAGGGTCTATGGAAGTCCTTAAAGCGCTCGGCCCGCAGTTTACCAGAAGCTGCTCTCTAATTGGCCGCTTCAGCACTCTGCGCCCCAGACACTCGGCGCTGTCTTTCATTCTGTCTTCCGGCATTACAAACAAAGCTACGGATTTGGGACTGTCATCGTTTAAGCCTCCTTTATTGACCAGCGCTGATGGCAGCCCCAAGTTCGGGAAAAGTCTGAGTTCTCACGGGCGGATTTTTTTATTTCGCTGTCATCGCAGCCTCTGGCGCAGTTGGGTCGAATGATTCACGCCGTGACGCCTCCTCCTCTCTTTTTTTATTTATTTTTTTATTTTTTGATACCTTTGCTGAAATTGTCTAATCATAGATGCGGTGAATCCATCAACCACCCCCACCCAAAAAAAAAGAAATAAAGAAAAACCTGAGTGCAGATATGGACAACAGCAGTAATAATGACCAGTAAAAGCAACATTTCCCGTGTGTAAATGCCGGAACTGAATTGATGCCCAAAATCGCAGAAGCAGAGATACAAAGATGAAAATAAAAGCCCAGCTGAGTCATAAATGTCCTTAGCGATAAAGCCCGTGAAAACATGCCCCGCTCTTTTCAATGGCAGAGCTGCATCCGATTTAGAAGAAAAAAAATACTGTAAAAACTTATTCAGAAGTTTAAATTGAAGAACAGATGTTCTGAACACTGAAGTAGTTATTCAGAAAAACAGGTAGGAAAAAAAAAAAAACATGGCAACTTAGGGGAAAAAAAATAAAAGGAGTGCTCTCATCGTTCCCATACAATGATGATGTCATTATCGCTACTGCCGAACAACATAACGCCCACTATCGTTATTATTGATTGCTGTTTGCAGCCGGCTCTCGGGCCACAATTAGTTCCGAGTGTGTGGTGGAATCTAAACATGCGGCGGAACATATGGAGAACTTTGCGCTTTTAATAACAGGCATTAGTCACTGTCTGCTTGATGGCACTTTCTTAATGTCCTATGAATGTATTTATGAGTTTATTCGCTTTTTTTTTTTTTTTTTTTGGAGGCACCGGCCCATTGAATTCACGGGGCTTAGTTGAAATTCAAATGCGTTCCTCATGTGTTGCTGAACAAGGTCACCGAGAAACTGTAATCCAAAATAAGTGTTTGGCATAAAAAAAAATAAAATAAAAAAAAAAACACAGACAGGAAATAATTTTCTTTAAAAAAAAAAAAGGCACTAACATTGAAAAGTTTTAGAAAAAGTTACTGGAAAATACTGAAAGAACACGAACACGGCTTCATGCTCATATCGCCATTTTGCTCACGTTCCCTTATGAGTTTCAGTAAATATTCTCCTCATCCTCATTTTCCAACCTTCAGCCTCCAACTGACACTGATTAATTGGAAAAGAATAACCTGTCCAATTTTAGGTTGGGGGGAGGAGGGGGGGCCTTATTGGTGCAGGTGTTTTTCAGTTTTCAGGTTCAATCAAACACCGTCATTATTATTATTATTATTATTATGGCTCATCCTGATGTTTCTTCTTCTCCTTTCCCCCTAATTCATGTCGAAGGTCTAAGGACGGATTGTGAAACTCACTGTGGCGATGAGATTTGCGGTTCTGGTCCATAAAATTGACTTGATTCAATACGATGTTTCCTTTTTTCAGCATTCTACTTATATTTTGCAGGAGACGTCCATCAACACATGCACACGCAGCAGTGCTCCATCTCCCCGAGACTGCTCACATAATATTTGATTTTGATGTCACTGGGATACTAGTATGCTGGAATAAAAAATTTAAAAAAAAAAAGAAAAGAAAAACTTCACAGAGCTGTTTCATAAATTCAATTCAAATTCAGATCACAATTTAAGGGGCAATTTAAAAGGGCATGAAAGTAGCTTAAAAAACACAACACATGGGATTACAACGCACACAGTATCATAGATGACATGAACACTGAATTAAATGACATTTTCAGAAGCCACATTTGCAAGGTGCAATTTTTGCTACTTAAGTAAAGGCGGATGATTTAAAAGCTCTCAAAGCCACTCAAAAGCTCAGGAGGATTATGGCTCGTAATCATTGTCATACTAATTATGCACTGTTATGAAACCAAAAGTGAAGTCTAACCCCAACCCTGGGCATCTCACAAGCATGCGTGTAGCCATATAATTACATCGCTGTAAATCCCAAATGCAAAGCAGGTTTACTTAAAAATAAAATGCGTTCATCTTAAATCGCGCCGTGATGAACCGCGCAGAGCGTGTAGCTTTCGACCGGGTTCCCACGGTTCCCAAAATGTTCTCCTACCGCCATCTTTTGCAATTTTTTTTTTCAGCCGCGCAGCTTTCGCTATGCTAACGGCTCAGATGCTGGCATCAGCCACCGTCCGCCACTCTGGGCAAGGATGAATCAGCTCAGCAGCCGCTGGGCGAGCGGCGGCGAAGCAGCGGCGAACATTCATGCAACCTTCAAGAGTGAATCCTAATAGTTGCGGGGCAGGGTGGGGTCGCGTTTGTCATGTTTATTCACGTTGTTTCGAGCTGTCAAGCTGAATCGATTCCTGACGCAGCGGAAACGGCCACCAGAAGCAGTTTGATAAAATCAAGACGGTTAATAAAATCAATTGTTAAAAAAAGAAAAAGAAAAGAAAGGGTGGAAACAGTTAAGCTATGGATTCTTTCAACCAGAAAAGGACGCCAAAACGCTGGGCGCTAGCGTTTTGCTAGCCCATCGCCTAAAGCCTTGGAGATGCTCACCGTGGAGCACTCCACCCTCCGGCCACCATCGCACAGGCGTGCCAGGGATCCCCAGCGGCGCACACCGGGGATCGCAGGTGAACGCGTTGGGGGGCGGCGACAGGTTGCTGTTCTCGGTGTCCTTTTCTTCCCTTGCGACGACAATTTTAAGACCGTAGTGAGGTTGTTCGACATGCTCCATGTTTCTTTACAGGGCAAAGAAGCAGGATAAAAATGCCATAAAACCTTGTTTGTTTGGATTCTTTTTGTTTTTTGGGTTTTTTTTTTGAGCCATCAGGAAGGCCATTAGTATCCAGCCGCATCATCCAGCACATGCAGGCATGTTGGCTGTGCTGTTTTCCAGCTATCCCATCAGAGACCAGAACCTGGAGGTGCCGGGGGTAGGACAGCAGCCACATTTAGGCCCAAAAATGACACTGGATCAAGTCAAATCTGGATGTCGTGGCTCGTGGACACTCGGATGACGCCACGGGTCTTAATAGTATTTATATCAGGCTGCAGCGTCGTTTTACCCCCTGAAACTCCAAAAGTGTTTTTGGTGCACTCAAACACTTCACCCACCCCTCCAGCGGCATAGTGGTGAGCAGATAATGGATGAATTTTCCATTTTTGGCTGAACTATTTTTAGGCGGCAATTTGTTATTATGCTAAGAAACTGGCGCCGGGGACATCTGGTCCCGCAATGTTGTAGTCCTCCTCCAGATGATGGAATAGCTGTTGGCTGGAGGAGCCGCAGTTCTCACTCTGATCACAAAAAAAACGTGATGAAATTGGCATACAGCGCCGAGAGAGAATGACAGTGCAGCTTGGGTCATTATTTTTTTGCTTCGCGCCAATCTGGTAAACACTTTACCGAATAGTTTGCACGAACTAGCACTGCGTTACTCTGATACTGATGGAGCGGCCAGACTGTGCCGCCTCCTAACATCCCAAGCGTTTAGTTGCTATGTAACCCCTCGTCAAAAATGGGCTCAGTCCCAATCCAGTTGCATGTAGTTGCACAAACTAGCCAGGGTTTGATTAAGCGAGTTAAGCGCATGAATCGGCGGGATGGCGGAGAGAGGCCAGGGCGGCGCCGCGCTGCCCACCGGCAGCAGGGAAACTCGCTTGCAGATGCGGCCGCGGCAGCTCCGGAGGGCGGCCGCTCTCTTATGCCGGTCAGGTAGCGCGTTCCATTTCCGAACCTGTCAGCAGGGACAAGCTAAACGCGGGGCTTTTTTTTTTTTTTTTTTTTTTTTGACATCGGCATTTTTACAACGCTCATTCTTGCTGACAAGTCCAATCGAAGGGAGGCTTGACACGGTGTCATTCCCTGTGGACGCACCCCCCCCTCCCCTCCCCTCCCCTCCCCTCCCAAACCCCCCCAAGCCAACCGACCTGTGTGCTTACAGTCTGAGATCAGTGCCGTCGATGGCAGTTGTTTCTCCCAGGTATAGAGATAGAAAATGTCATTAGGACTACGCGCTTTGGGCAAAAACTGGTCAAGCTTCCGACTTTTTTTTTTTTTTTGGTGTTGTTGTTGAATTACTTTTGATGTTAGAGGAGCTAAACCCTTTGAATAGGTTGACATTTGGGGAGGCTTTTTTTTTTCTTTTTTTCTTCCCCCTGCTGTGTGCTGGATGAGAAAATTAATGCCGTTTGCGTGCGTGCGTGTGCGAGCGTGTGCGTGTATACTAAATATGAAGCCAGATGAAATGGCGAAAAGCCGAAAGGTGGGGTGTGTGTCACGGTGGAAGCGGGCGTCCGGCTTCTCCGCAAGTAGGGCGACGGAAAAATCAAGCAATGGCAACATGATTCGTACGATTCGAGTTGAGATGGATAAAGGAGGGCCATCAATTATGATCTATGTGGGTGAGGATGCGGGTGAATGGGGGGTAAATGTCTGGCTTTTTTTTTTTTTGGTCATCAGGGCCTGCTGGAGTTTGGAAAAACGTTTCTAGCATATATATATATATATATATATATATATATATATATATATATATATATATATATATATATATATATATATACGTTGTTTTTTTTGTTGTTGTTGTTCTGTTATGAACAGCGATGTCAGAGAGACCAGCCTGACTGCAACTGTGCGGCCGCCGTCAAAGAATAATAAGCAGAAAAATGTCTTCCATATCACAATCTTAATGAAAAAAAGAAAAAAAAAGAATCCATTAGTCCTCTTAGAGGGCTCGGAATTTTTTTTTTTCTTTTAAAAAATGGATTTCTCTCTAGATGATTATCAGTCTTCTTCAACGCGACGTGCCTTTTGTGTTGCAGCCTCGCGTCTGTCCTTCGCGGCAACTTCCGAGTCGCTCTGGCAAGATATTCTTCCACAAAATTACATTTCAGATGAGGACCAGACGAAAAAAAATACATATTCGGAGGGCAACATATTATAGGAAAAGCGGGCGACCACGCCGGGCCCCGACAGGGAGTCGCATTACGGGTTATTTGTTGCCTTGATGTTTCTCGACGAGCAACCTCTTAGAGTCTGTTTGCAGTCTTGTGCTCGGGAGTTCATCCCTGCTGGAAGTGTTTTGTTGGCCCAGTTTAACCTACAGGATTTCCTGCCACAGAAGAAATAAATGAATGATGAACAAGCAACAAGCGCGTGTGTGTGTGCTTTCTTACGTGTCCAAACACAAGAGAGAGAAAAAAAAAGGGGGTATCACATACAGCTGGGCTAAATTTGAAATTCGAGGTTTATTTTATTGTTTGAAAACAGTCAGGGACAGTATGTATTAATAATAGCTTGCGTGGAAATATGCAGGATTATAGCCAGCGGCCAACTTCCATCTTTCGTCCCTCGGCAAAGTTTGCCCACTCCAACTCATTTAAGTGGGATGGGCAAAAGAAATAGAAGGCGTATGGGGGGGTTTCCTGTTAGCTAAATGAAACTCAGTGTTAATCTGTGATGAATTTGTGCTAAAAAACAGGTTAAAGCTCCTACAGGTTAATATGGCACCAGAATGTTATTTACTATCCCAGTGGCCAAAAAAAACCTGCCAAAAAGGCTCCGATTGGACATTCGGACGCGGGTGAAACGATTCTGCAACAGACACCTCGGGATGCCACAGCCGGGTGAACACGGTTGCATAACTCGGGGCAACAAACACACGGTTTCTGCTTTCATGGCAACAAGACGGCACAGCGTCGGCCGCAAAACTCAACCCGCCTTTGTCTCATCGGCGCTGGAACGTCATCCTAGTTTGAAGCACAAAACTAGGAAGTGCGGGAAGAACCGAGCTGACCGCCGTCTCCATGACTTCCACGCCCCTTCCCACGGTTTATATGAGGAAAAAAAAAAAAAAAAAGAAAGAGGAAAAACAACTTGCCCGCTGGCGATCGGAGTCGCTCACCGATTGCTAACGATTTTAGCCGCGTTTACACAGCCGGCTTTAAGACGCTAAACTTCGTGGTAAAGCGGCGCATGCGAGCGAGGTTCAGTCAACGGGCCTGTGAGCAAAACAGGCCTCACGCTGTTTGAGCTGTGTGATTCACTTTCACTTTTGCTCGCGAGCCGCCTCTGCGTCCGTGTGATTGCACAGAAAGAGGGGGGGGGGGAAAAAAAGTGTTTACTCCAGAGCAATCTGCCGTTATTCAACTGTAATTTGAAAAAGAAAAAAAAATAGGATCAAATATGACTGACGTATGATTGACTCTGCCAGCCGGTTTTTCACTGGAGCTGCCGGCCCGTCAAAGATGGACGCTTTGACCCCCCCCCCCCCCCCCCCCCCCCCCCC
>CAAKHG010029749.1:10178-26115 GCA_901007715.1 Dactylopterus volitans
CTGAAGCAAGCTGCCGTTGATTGTGGGTTGAGCTGAGGGTGGAACCGGCTCTGGATTGAAGACTGACCACATGATTAATAGTTTTGCTGTTGTTCACTCAAACTTAATAGCTTTGTCTGGAGCCTTTGAGTAAAGTATCTTTGTCATGAACCTCATCGAGACTGAAGTTTTCCCAGAATGTTAAAAATGATCCTGTTTATGTATTCCAACATTCAAGTTTTTGCTTCCTCCTCAGTGTTGAATTCCTCAGAACTTAATGGTATCAGTTAAAGGAACCTAGCGACCCCAAAGCATGGCCCGCCAGATGAGGGATGTGAACAAACACCGCGGTTAGCTAAACTTCCTTTGCCCAACATCTTAACATGAGAGACCTACTGTCACATTTTTTTTTTTTTTGTGTGAAGGTCCATCAGTTCAGCAGGTCTCCACATTCAGCCAGCATCAATCCAGCATTATGTCCAGAAGGAGCTCATTTCTGTTTGTGAAATATACCTGCCAGGCAGGAGGCACATCTGTGCGGCAACTGTGATGTGAAGTGACGCGAAGTCACTGACATCCGTCACACTGTTGACGCTCTGAACTTAAAACTGTATCTGATGATTTGGCTTTCACTGTAGCAGGTTCAGTCGCTCTAATCCATCTGTTTCACAGCTGTGGCAGCAGGATAGCGAATATAAACCCATTGGAGACAGCGGAGCATTTATACATGAAGCTAAATATAAAATATAAAGATGAAGATCAGCGACCGCATGTGGCTGTTTGCCTCCTGGACAACTTTTGTTCTGTGGCCAAAAAAAAAAAAAGAAATGTCATGCTGCAAATGACAAACCGACAGCAAAAAATACATTTTTTAATAAAAAAAAGTAATAAAAAGTAAAAAATACATTCAAAGAAATGATCAGAATACAATATGTGTGTGTGTGTGTTTGTGTGCGTGTGGTTGAGTAGCCCCGTTTTACACGCCCTCCTCAAGAGATAGGAATATTGTGCCACTGTTCTGCCACACAGTACTTTCCAGAGATGGAATTATCTGGTGGTGAGGCAGCACTGGAGGTCAGCGAGGGGGAAAAACAACATTCGTGCAAGAGCAGCACCACCGTAGACAACTAAACCGTTGTATCGACGCGTCACTTCCTTTGATTGTAAGGTGCAGGCAGAAAATTATGGCAGCACCATGCGATCAAATTAGCACAAAGATGGAGTCTTCGCATCAGCAGTGCTTCAGTTTCAGTGTAAAAGGGGCCACTGTTACGAAGACAAAGCGAATTCATACTTTTTAGTCGAGTTTGTGCTCAGCCCTCAAGCGGAATCGGTCGGCAAGAGTACGCAAGCAGTGATATTGACGGTTTTTCTATGAAAATTCGTATCATGGACTGTTTATGATTTTGATTATGCTGTGTATCAGAGCCCCTTTGAATATGAGACGCTACACTTAAAGGGAACAATACAGATGACCAACACACACTCAGGTGTGCTGCAGTTAGATGCTGGTCATTGGCGAAAACAGGCAGGCGACAGCATGTGGGCTGAACTGTCCAATAACGTGCGTTTGACTTGTTTTTTCTCCTATTTTCAAATCTCGAGGGCCTGTCCTTTCAGTAGAACTCAAATTGATATTCGTATTGCCACAAAACACCTACCTGACTAGAGCTACATGTTATGTATATCCCAACTTTCTAAACCTCGGTGAGCAACTACTTAAAATCACAGCTTCTGAAGAATTCTGATGAAACATTGTCATCCTGTCATCAAATCTTTGAGTTTGGGAAGTAATCAGCTGTGCCGAGACTTCCTGGTCCGCTCGCTTGCTCTGCGTTTACATGCACGCGACCAAATCCTGCTCAAACTCAGACTACAGGAGGCCGCCAGGCCCAAAATCTTGTCCTTAACCAACGGAGTTGGCTTGTTCATACACATTTATCGGTGTATTGATGACTTAAACACAGATGTCCAGGATTTAGAGTCGCGCAAAGAAAGGTCTGGCGTTGCTCTGCAAACTTTCCTCCTCCTCTTCTGCTCCCCGTCCTTTCCAGCGGACAGTGGTCCGATGACGTGTTCTCTGCAAGATGAAAGCCATCTAGAATAAACATGCGGTGCGATAAAATTCTCACGTTTATTACTCACTCCAGATGCAAGTGGTGATCGGAGGGCCATATGTATGAGGCGTGGTCTGATGAGGGCTGATTAGGTGGGTCCATTTCGCCCGCCCTCCTGGCCACACAGTACACGAGTCTGGTCTTCATGTTGGTGATGAGGAGCAGCCAGAGTTTGTTTAAACAAGGAGGCTGAACTCGGGTGGTTCTGTGAAACCGGATGTCACATCTGCACTTGGTTGTGTGGAAATTGCTCTCCGCCAATAAAAGCAATGACTTTAAAAAAAAAAAAAACGCAGTCGACTGTGAAGTTCAGCACAGCAGATTTTGGTAATCGAACATTTATTTATTGTCGATGTCAGTCACTGCAAAGATCTGCAAACACAGGAGAAGGCTCATCAAAAATGAATGTTGTGTGTTGGAAGAACGTAGGCGGGGCTTCCACACATATGATATGGCATTATGTGCTCATGGACTTGACAGTTAAATTGATAGATTGTCGTGATGACTGTCACATGGGAAGGGTTTGTCCTAGGTTTCGGGAACTGCAGGCACGCCATCCATGAAAACTGCCCGACAAACTTATTTTAGAGGTGCAGCATCCTGTGTAGCATCTCAAGATAAGACTGCATTCAGAAGGATTTAGTTCTAAATTTTGTCCTCGGCTCGGTGAAGCATTGTTTGCTTGTAACACAGGAGGGTGGAATCACACTTCACCATCGAAGCGAGTAGTCTCCATTAAACCATTAAGCAAGCATTGCAGACGGAAGCCAAATAAAAAAAACTTAGGTTTGTTGTTTCATTAGCAGCATTGTCACACACAGTCGGAGTTCTTCAACCCCCTTTGTATCAGGTTTATTGGCAAAACCGTTCCAATAAACAAATCACACGAGAGCAGTTTAAGCGGCTCCGTGCAACAGATTTTTACAAGGTTTTTGTTCCACATTCAGCACAAAACGCCATTGTTAGTGTCTTAAGTCTCAAAATCATTCAGCCCTCTTAACAGCACCCCGCAATTTTAGAAACCTTTAGTGCCTTTGCTATCTTTTTGTGTCCTTTTAATATCATGCGGTGTAAATTTAGAGCTAAATATAAGGAATTAATACTGGCTTATAGCCACCATTTTCCACTGATACTGATATATCTGTGACACTCCAATATGGGCCTACGAAACTGGCCGGCTGATATATGTGTCGGGCGACATTTCGGATATCTGTGTAATGTCTTCTTTTGCCTGATGGTGTTGTTGCTTTCAAGCAGTGAAAGATGAGAAGAAAAAAAAAAACAATTCAGTGTAGATGTTTATGATCACTGAGAATTAGTGGCAGGAACGAACTGTGGTGGCAGGACACCACTGATGTGATGTGACGTCAATAAGCGCAGAAAAATGCATATTGATAGGGGAAGACAACGATGTTTAAAAAACAGTATCCCCAGTCTGCAAAGCTCATTGAATGCAGACAGAAAGAATGCTTGCCAGAAATAGGGACGCCACCACCGCGAACTGAAGGAGGTTGGAATAGGATTAAAGCAGGAGCCTGCGAAAGCGCGAGAGCTTGAAGCGCCGAAGTAAATCTCGACTCTTGTGTCGTCCCCTCAGCTTGTGACGGCGACCACTGGGGCCCCCACTGCAGCAACAGGTGCCAGTGTCAGAACGGAGCTCTGTGCAACCCCATCACCGGAGCCTGCATCTGCACCCCTGGCTTCAGAGGCTGGCGCTGCGAGGCCCAGTGCGAGGTGGACACCTACGGCAACGGGTGCCAGCAGAAATGCCAGTGCCAGAACGGAGCCACCTGTCACCACGTGACCGGAGAGTGCAAGTGTTCGCCAGGATACACCGGAGCTTTGTAAGTCGGGGCGAGAAATTCTGATCCCAGCAGGCACATGAGATGAAGGCATCTCCAGCCCAGTTCATGCTGCTGGACACGTTAAACATGCTTGAGGGATTTCTTTCCAGCCGCGTCCTCGGGGGCGGTCAGTTCAACTGTGTTTTGACTCCCAGGTTACTAGACAATGCAGGTCATGCTGGAGCAGATTTATCGTTATTTCAGTCTCTTGTCTTCTCCATCCAGATCTTAGTTATGAGTGTCTTTCCAGAAAGTCCAGGTTGACTTTTGACATTTGTAATCCACCCGACGCTGCTACTGGCGACTGCGACAAAGCAACGCAAAACACCAGAATCAGGATGTCTAGATGAGCGGTCCAGTGGGCCTGTGCTGCATCACAGGTTTCTGTAACTGCCCTTCTGCTGTCATCACCACTAATTATGTCATTTGATCGCAACTGCTGCAGTCAGCTTGTGTGCATGATGGAAAAAAAAACAAAAAAATATATTTCTATCATCTGATACACTGTGAGACACACAGGGGCCTCAGGGCCAGAACACTCTAGCTGTTCCACAATGTCCTCAAAGAAAGCCAAAACAATGCTCCCAAATCAACAAAAGGCAGTATTATATTGATGAACCTTAAGGAGAAAGACCTTTACTACTGCAGTTTTAACCAAGAGTGGACATTCATGAAGTCAGGATGATAACACCAAAATATATATATTTTTTGATGTCACAACACATTTGTCGTCACATGAAAGAAAAGAAAATTTTGACTTACTTACTTGGCCCTGTGGGGCCAGTGAGTAAAATGCAGGCCGCCCCTGCTGGAAGAACTTACATGTTGGAGAGTCATTTCATTCAGAGGAAGCTTTTGCCACCATCGAGAGGCTGAATAAATTCAGGTTAAATGAAGGGATCATGAGGTTGCTGAATATACCGTCTGCACAAACTGACTTCAGTCATGGAAACATCTCCTATTAATAACTCATTATTTTCTTCTTTCTCCTGTAGCTGTGTCTTTTAAATGGTAATTGGACTTTGCATGACATTTCTATGAAAGATAATTTAGTCAAAAAAATCGAGGACTGCTTCCATCAGATATGTAACCATGAGTTCTATTATCAACCAAACATCCCAGCTGTTCTAGATCAGTCGAATCAATTGCTTTTATTTATTTTATTCCAATTCAAATATACTTCCTTTTGGGGTTGAGTTCGAGCAATTTATCATTTTAAACCTCTCAAAAGGATTTAACACTTAACCCACAGCATCGCCGTGCTCATTTGCACAGAGCACTGTTCAGTACATACAACATTACATTACATTTGTAGTTTGGGCTTTTTGTTCTTGCTGATCATTGTCACATCTGAGTTCATATTCCTTATTGTCTGCATTTGCACTTTGTTCATGTTAGTTTTATTCCTTTTTTGCAGCATCCTTCAGTTTGGATTCAACTGTTCCATATTATTGCTATCATCATTGCTGCTCTTGCTGTTGTTGCAGTTGTAGAATTCATCATATGAATACGTTATTTTCATTGAATGAAGAGAACAGAGTGGTGATGGCACTAACAGAAGAAACTATCATTATCATTATCATATCTATCATTTGGTAGGAGCCAAACTCCCGAGGTTGTGAAAAGGTTGTGCGGTTCAACCCTGAACACAATGATCACCATAGTGGTCTCCTGCAGAAAAAAAGAGAAGCATTAACCAGACCAGGCCTGGAGGTCTGATTTCTGATGATGATAAAAACCGAACATGGAACACTTATTAACCACATGTTGTGTTGTTTTTCTGGTAGTTGTGAAGACCTGTGTCCTCCGGGTAAGCACGGGCAGCAGTGTGAGGAGAGATGTCCATGCCAGAATGGAGGGGTGTGTCACCATGTAACTGGAGAGTGCTCATGTCCCGCAGGATGGATGGTACGCGATCCTAAACACTCCTGCCCGCTCCTACACTCTTATACACACTCTTATACACAGATCGCAAGACACACCCATCCCAACGCATTCTTACACGCTCCTGCACACCGCTGCGTACTCCTACTATTAAACTCTCACCTGTACACACCCCAAACACACTCCTACGCGCTACTAACCACTCCTAAATGATCCTACGCACTCCTACATGCTCCCTCACGCCAACACACTCCAAGGCGCTCCTTCGTACTCCCACACAACCTGATACGCTCTTACATGAACCCCTCACTCTCCTACTCACCCATACACACTCCCACGCACTTCACAACACACTTCAAGACACTTCCGCACACCGCTGCACATTCCTACACTAACTTGTACATACAAAAAAGAATAAAAAATGCACTTTGGGTGATAGTGGTTATAGAAAGAAATAAAGATGGCTGACCATACACTGTATTGGTGTAACTGTAATACAATTTTATGTTACCAAAATCTCTGCTCAACCTATTGTAAGCCAAACTGTAAAAGTATGCTACAACATCTATGGAAACACAGGCCGACTGTGTCATGCTGTTATATTAGCATATGTATATTATTCATTTTAACGCTTCGTGTGTTTGATAGCAACAAAGGGGAACTGGGGGAACTGGATCAGCTTTCATCGCTTTCTATGATGCTTGTCAGTCCATGAAAGCAGCAATATCTCAACCCATCAGCCTTCGTCATGACAACGGCACGCAAAATCCTTTTACAGTCAAGTCAAACTTTATTTCCAAAGCACATTTAAAACAACCTCGGGTGACCAAAGTGCTGCACACGCTACAAATATACACACAATAAACAGCCCCGAGTTTAAAAGCATCAGCGAGACTCGGGGGCTGCCGCCGAAAATGCTCGACCGCCTCTATTTTTGAGACGCCAATTTTGGATGGTCAAGAGCAGCTGGTCACTTGACCTCTGTGCTCCGGCTGGTGTGCACCACAGTCAGGGCTCACACAGGTAGGGTGGCGCCATGCGATTCAGATACTTACAAACAAATAGTCAAATTTGAAAATGGATTCTAAAATAAACCGGAAGCCAGCGTAGAGAGGCCAATACAGGTGACGCCTTCCTCTTAATAGCTGCATTTTGAATTCCCTGCAGATGACGCAGTGTCGACCGAATACAGGGAATTACTGTAATGAGTTAATGAAGGCGTGGATAATTATTCAAATTCCCATAACGGGAGGTTCACCTTCCCCATGAGCCTTAACCGAATAAAAGCTGGTCTTAACAACCGGGCTGATCCGTTTGTCAAATTTAAAATTGCAGTCAAAGGTCGCAGCCAGGTTCCTTGCAACGGGGTGGCAGCACAGGCTGCCATTGCCTTTTATGGAGCCAAGAGAATGTGTAGGCTCGGCTCGACTTGGCTACGTCCATGAATGGACTTAAGCGAGGCCGCAGGAGGGAACGTCGAGTGACATGAAATGAGCGGGATCACATGAGATAGTTTGTGTCGTCACTCTGCCGGCGGAAGGCTGATTCATCACCACTTTGCTGCTGCATTTATCCAGTTACCAAATATCTTGTGTTCACCGTCTTTCTGGCATTCATAGCATTTGCCGAGCGCTTCTCTAATGAGATGGACTGCAAACTTTATGGTTGCACCACCATATCTGTGGCATATCTATGAATTTTTCAACCCCTCTGTCTTCCCACCATTTCCCCCTCTGCTTTTAAACGTCCTCGCTACTCCTCAAATTATGTGAGCTCATGAGATCTCTTAAGACGCTTTGTGCATAACCTTAATCTTTTTCCACAATCTAGCGTGAACCGTAAGGGGAAATTCTGAGGAAATATCATAAGTTGAAGAATGATCTTAGACTTTCTTTACAAGGAAGCTCTGTGAGTGCGGCCTATGGGGTTTTAGGCGGACGACATACTCCATCCACAAAGTAATGGTAGCAATCACAGACATGCTGGAACCCTCTGATAAGACGTCAGTTTGAGTCAAACCAGAGGTGGGTGGAGTTAAACGGCTGGACGGGCAACAGACATGGATATCAAAGCCTGCTAAAATGATTATCTTTTATGATATTACAGGAGCATACCAAGAAGCACAATTAAGATTCAAGGAATATCTGTGTTCCTGCAGATAACACACAGGCACACGTGCATGCGCGAACACACGCGTTGAAATCATGCACTGTACAATGTGTAGCCTGCAGAGCCCACGGAGATGGCACATATGGTATGCTGTTGCTGTGTGCAGGGAACAGTGTGCGGCCAGCCGTGTCCAGAGGGGCGATTTGGTCCCAACTGTTCTCAGGAATGTCAGTGTCACAACAACGGCTTCTGTGTCTCGTCCAGCGGCCAGTGTCTGTGCAGCCCCGGATACACCGGAGAACGGTAAGAGAAACCTCCGCCTGCCATGAAAGCAAACAAGCCACGTTAATAAGTCTTTCATCAAGCCTCCAGGGTTCACAAATAAATCACTATGGCTCGATGATCTTCACGTGCTTTTTTTCTTCTAGGCTTTTAAATGTCATTTCATTAAATGCCGTGCCATGCCATTTAAATGTCAATGTGTTTTGTGACAATTAGAAACAATTTTTTTGCAGGTTGCAGCTCCTCAGTTTGCCGGACCATGCGCTCATGATCAAACATTTGTGAAATTTCTGTTCTCAAACTTACCACAACACCGGCTACCGGTAACTCAGAATCATGAGTGTATTATTCCCCTGCAAGGACATTGATGTGTATTCTACCACTGCCCAAAACACAGTGAGGCAAGAGGAAATAATTAGGTCTGTCCAGAACGTTCCCGGACATCATGAAGAACATGCTGGGTTGAGTTCCACAGTAAAAAAAAAAAAAATTGGAAGACATCACAGTTGTTAACTAGTTCTGCAGAAACAGCAAAAACAACTTAATGGCTTTGTGGCATGGATATAGCTCCATAGCTGAGATGTTCAGTGTTGAGCTAGCAGAAATGTTTCTTGATGGTAATGTGACCAGGATGAGGCAGATTAATTCCTGTTGTGGAGGATCTTTCAGAAAGTCTCTTTGGAACACACAACACTGCATCCATGGAGGTTCTGCTCAGGGCTGGTAAAGATATAAATATGGCGTCTTTGTGGAGGAGTACCCTCCCACCCCCTTATCTAGATTTAAACGGCTTATATTTCCTATGTGAATCTAAACTATGATTAATCATTACCACAGTTTTAGAACTAATATAGCATTTTTTCATAGGTTTTTAGAATGCTTCTGCTAATTAGGCTCTGCTGAGTTCGTTTACAATGAAAGTGGGATTCTTCGTATTTTGAACCACGTTATTATGGCAGTGATATTTTTTTAATTTTTGAGCGGGACGATAACATCACAGGTCTCAGAATAAATGTCTGTGATCCAGATTAGTCATGCCAGAGTGTTCTGTCGTCAGCTCAAATGATGTGATCTATCACGTGTAAATGGCCACTTATACGCTTTGTATAAATGTATGATTTGTAAATTTCATGGGCAACTAACCTGAGTATTAAAATATGTACAATAGCTGGTGATAGTCTAAATGTCTTGAAGCCTCTAACTCCCCGATGAATATATAATAGAAGCGTGTCCGAGGTGTCCTCAGTGGACTAATTGTAAGAGGCTGAAACAAAACAAAAAAAAATCAAATTAAAAAAAAAATCGAAATTAACTCATCTGTATCTGCTTAAGCCATCCACAACCTCCTGACCATCACAAAGAGAAAGGAAAACCAGGAAGCCCAGTTCGGGCGCCACACTGGGCTTTAGGTCCATATAATTAGCAACATCATAGGGCACGCACTATACTTAAGCAGGCCAGTGATGAGACAGGAATAGCCCTTCCAAGTGCCCTTTTATGAGCAAATAAGGTTTGAGTGAACCCCAACGTCACGGTATAGCGCCACTTGGAAATAGGTCAGCCATGCCACGCCCGAACCCACCGGAATCCATTAACAGAACAGTGGCGGTGGGTGGAGTGAGGGTCACCCGCAACTGCGGAAATGAACTGCTTGTTGGCAGTGGATGACTTAGGACATCGGCTTGAATACGTCTGATTGAGCCATCAGCTGGAACGGATGTGGAAGTGTGTCCGGTGGTAAAATATACAGAAAAATACATTCACTGTCCGCTGAAAGTTTTAGAATCTTCCCCGATTGAAACAACATGCAACACATAACATTACATTTATATTCGTCCTTCTGCCTGCTCAGGAGCATTTTTTTTTTTTTTTTTTTTGTCAGACCCAGCTTGAATTGGTGGTTTGTTTCGTAATCAAGGAAGTTCTTTATCCTCCCTCCCCCAAAAGAAGAAAAAGCAGCAGCGCACGTGTCATTTTAATTTAATGTCATTTGGTTTATGACCGTCTCCCACGGTGTGCATGATGTCTAAATTGCAAGTGTATTTGCAGCAGGTCAGGTCAGGTGCATTGTTGGCACGTGGCCATCTTGAAGCAGTCGAAAGAGAGACTGCACCAATGGAATGACAGATCAATTGGTACAAGTCCCGTTTTACATTAGTCAGATGTACCTGCATAGAGGTACAGCGGTACTCCATCTACTGTAGCGCCATCTTACACTTCAAAGCAGCTGCAACATGGACAATTATTCCACGCGCTACTTTGAACATTTAAGCAGCTGCTATCTCAGCACGTTCTGTCGCTGACCCTGTCTCGTCTTTTATCGTCTTTCGTTTCTAACCCTTCACCTTGTCGATCGCTCGTAGACCTGTGCAGGAAAATGCAGCACATACATGCACAAGATTTCAAATAAAAACTCTCCAGCATGTCCAGTCTTGTGTCCACCATGCTGCCTCATCTCAGGAAGCGTGGGTGGACGCGCGCATGCTTCCAGGCCTGTGCACCTGTACGAATGCGACTGGGAAGAGGAAAAATAATTTAACTTTGTGCAAATAAAAGTTTTCGGTGGACAAATGGAAAGCAAGCTGCTTCTCCAACTTTCTGAATCCTCAAGTGGAATGGGAGTGCGTTAAGGTGCACGCCACATAGCTCTGATCATTTCTGAGAAATGCATTGAAAATACTTCAGGTCGCTTCTTGATCAAATGATTACCGAGATTCAGAATGACGCATGGAACCACAAGGCTTTTCAAGCGGCCGGCAGCGTGTGGTTAGTGGATAAAGTTGTGTGAAATGTTTAAAGCAATGACGTTATTCCGCCCTGAACCACAGCCGGCCCCGAGCGTTAGCTGGCTTTACGGCCTCCCCCTCTGGTGCCAGTAGTGATTCACTTCCCCACGTGGCACCAGCAGCAGCTCCAAACCATTACGAGAGTATGGTTCGCAGACGCAAAGGACTGCGATACCAGCCCAGCGTCCACCGTATGTTTAAGCACAGCCACAAGCTTTGCCAAAACACAACCACCTGGCCTGATTTATGAACACGACCTTTGTATTGATTAGGAAAATGCTGCAAAGGGGCTACGAAACCATACATGTATAAATAAACGGTGAGACTGTCCTGAGGAACATTCTGTCAGTCAGTTAATATAACAGTAGGATCTTCAGAATTAAAGCGCTCTGAGGTTAGATGAAAGCACAGGGGCATAATCAGAATCATTGCACATGTACTCTCCTGTACGCTGCACATAATGGAGTATTGATGAAATACTGTGGAATTCGCTTTTGATTACGAAACTATAATTCATATTTGAGGATCAAAGTAAAAGTCAGGATGTATTTTTGATATAGCTTAACATTCAAATAAAAACATGTTTTTACAATTGTTCATATCTTTGATATGGTATGGAAATGAAATAGTGCATGATCGAGACAGAGCTCTCCAGTAAATATGTCTCTCTGATTGCAGAACTTCACCTAAACCGTGCGCTGAGTTTGAAAATCAGTGTGTTCAGAAACAGTAACACATACCAATCTTTTCCTGTGAACAGGTGCCAGGACGAATGTCCTGTTGGTACTTACGGCGCCGGCTGCGCGAAGACGTGCCGCTGTAAGAACAACGCCAAGTGCTACCATAGCAACGGGATGTGCATGTGCGAGCCGGGCTACACCGGGGAGACATGTGACATCCGACTGTGTCCCGAGGGACACTATGGCCTCCGGTGTGACAGGAAGTGTCCGTGCTCTGCCCATAACACGCGCAGGTAGGGGACACACGTGAAAGCTGTCTGTATATGTTTTATCATTTTTTTGTCATGTGACCACGTGGGCAGCTGACGGCATGATCAGTTAGGGCAGCACAACTGGCAGCTGCTGCACGTGTCGCTGGAGAGCAGCTGTCCTGCTGCCCCTCAATGGAGCCGCTGTGTCAGCTCAAACAGGTTCAGAAACACCTCGCCGTCCTTCGCCCGGTCATTTATAAGAAAGCTATTCATTTTCATTCATGGTTCTTTTAATGTCAACGCTCGGAGAGCGCGGAGGCCTTTCACCGGGGCTGAGCGACCCGCCGCAGGAGCACACGCCCCAGCAAACCCTACATTCATCAGACATGTGCACTCCTTGACCCTTCAAAAATACCCCTCCAGTGTGTCATGCCACGCATTCACGCCATGCAGTAAAAGACGCTACAGATAAAACACTTTCCAACGCGTTTTCGTCCCTCGAGGTCAAATGACGATGCGGCCAGCTTGTCAGACAGCGATGGGTTCTCAGTCACTCCGATGTGAAACCATGCGTCACTGAATGACACACACGGAGCACGTTCTCCAAAGCCAGTGTAAAAATCTGCAGCTTTTTTGCCATGTTTAACAAATCTGGCCCCAAATTTTTACTGGCTTCCTCCTCGAGCCACCGAGTTTCATGAAAATTCACCTGTTAGTTTTCGTACAATCCTCTTGACAGTCAAACAAACGGATGTGTCGCCCATGCTAAGCTAATTCCAAGAGGGCTGAAACGGCTGCATGAGCATTTTGCCATTGGCGGCTTCGTCTGTTCACTTAAAAAAAAAGGTGAATAATAATCTTGCTTTGATCATCCTGCAATTATTGATGGAGCCACTTTTGGCTATGATAACACACCCAATGTTTGTGCTTCTGTATCACACGTCAGCGGCCATTGACGTGTGTTTTAACCTTAAGTGTGATCATCCACCGAGAATATATTACAAATCCTGATAATCATGGTTCCGCACTGGAGTGAGTCTCATAAAAACAGCAAAGGAAGCTTTGTTGAGTTGAGTTGTGTGAAAAGGTGTTGGAATTTGGCCTCAAGGGAAGAGAAAATTTTGGGATAAGATAGGAGGGGAAAATAGTGCTGCCGTGTTTGAGGTTTGCACCCTCTGAAGAGCCTCCTGTTCATTCTGCTCTCAGTTTTATGTACAAACAAAATATGACACTCATCAACCCAAATGTCTTTGCGAAGACCACTTACGACTTACTACTGCCTTTCACGTCATTCATGCCCTGAGAAATTCCCATTTTAAATGGCATATAGCCTTGCCCGTGCTTTTGGATTTTGCACAACTGATTCTTTTTCCAGTTTAAACGCTTGTCAAAACTCTACATACTTCTGAGCTCACTTTAGATTTCAAATTCCACAGCTGTTTTTAGATTTTTGCTGCCTGACCAAACCAAACAGATTCTGGTGAAATATTCGGGTTGGAGCTGGATTTTTACTAAGTTTTTAGAGTCAGGCCTGCTTATTTTAAAATGTAATTCAGATGGTTTTTCTCTTCTTTCTCTCTTGTCTGGGCCAAAAACATACTCCACTGTCATAAAGTGCAGTGTCATATGGCAAACGTGACTGAGACAGTGTATCCACTGTGTTTTATTCGACTGTCGCTCGGTGATGAATTAAGTCGGGATTACTGTGTTTTTTAAAGACAAATAGCGCTGATCTCATACACGTTTGTTTCTCTGGGTAACCTAGCAGTACAAAAACCCTCAGTTTGAATGAAAATCCAATCTCTGCAAAAACCGTTTGCTCCTCCTCAGCTGCCACCCGATGTCAGGGGAGTGCACATGCCGGCCCGGTTGGTCCGGCCTCTACTGCAACGAGACGTGCACCCCTGGATTCTACGGCGAGTCCTGCCGGCAGGTGTGCCAGTGCCAAAACGGCGCAGACTGCCACAGCGTGACGGGAGAGTGTATCTGTGCTCCGGGCTTCACGGTAAGCTTGTGGGCGTGAATGTTCAAACGGACACGCGCTCATGTCTGTTCCCCTTTTCGTGATCAAGATGGAGAGAGATGTTCAAGAGAGGCGTGCGCTGGTCCCGTTTACCAGCTGTGGACCAACACCGGGCTCAGGCCCGGTTTTGCGTGGGCAAACCAAGACTAACGTTTCCAGAACAACAACAAAAAAAAGTTTCTGTGAAAATGTCAATCCTTGCAGTAAATGTCAATTCTGCAGGACCGACGCATGTGCCGAGCGAGCACATGCGTCCGTGCTTTCGGGCCGATTGCGCATTCAGCTCCGAACATGTGAAGAGATCAAACAGTCAGCGTTTGTGTCTGAAAGGTTAGAGCGTTTCCAACAACACTTTAGTGCTGTGCAGAGAGCCTCCATTACTGGTTCAGTCATGCGGAGCTCTGCCGAGTCGCGACTCCCGGCGTCGTCTCACCAACCACGTCCAAACTGAACCTTGGTGGTTTAGTTTAGTTCAGTTTCTCTCTGTCTGCTTTATCATACAGTATACAGGAGTCATTTTAAGTTAATGCTGACGCAAACCCGACATTTTCTTATCTCGATGCGTTGTAGTGAGGGCATTTAAATAGCAACATGCATGCAACTACTACTGCGAGGCAGCTGTAAATTAAATGAGCGGCTCATTTGACCACTCGTCCTAACCATCCATCAACCTGTTGCTTTCAGTTCATCATCAGATATTAAAAGTTACTCTGGGTCTAAAACTGAGCCAATCAAAGACAAGGAAAAGCTGCTAGAGTTTCCGTTCCGTTGTGTCCTATGGTCGTGCCACATCTGCATCACGTTTTTTGCCGTAGAACAAGGAGTTCCTCAGGGTGTTTTGCTTGGCCCTCTGTATTTCACCTCCTGGGCAGTTACATTTTGCCATGCTTATGTGCAATGTTTCTAAAGTATATCTAATATTAGTTGCACCCATATTTAGCGGAACACACTCAAGTTTAAGACCAGCACAGGCAGGCAGGATAATCAATCGTGCACATTTAGTGACGTTTGAACGAGCAAACTAGATGACAAATCCTCATTTGGTCTTGTTTCATACGCTTGCCCTGGCTCTTCGACTCACATCAGTGTGGTTGTATTCGTCATGGAGACATGACACACAACCAGCATAACACGCTCGAGAATTCACAGGGGCGAAGGAATCGATTTTTACTCTGACTGGACAAGAATTGGGTTTAACAGCGGGTTGAATTTGACATTTCTGCCGTTTTAACCCTCACAGGAGTTAGAGACAGAGTGCGTCACATGAATCCTTTGTGATCTCCTCAGGGTCCCAACTGTTCGGTTGCCTGCCCAGCAGGATTTCATGGTGTCAACTGCTCCTCCAGCTGTAACTGCAAGAATGGAGCTGATTGCTCACCTGTGGACGGCTCCTGCTTCTGTAGACCAGGTGAGCTGGCGAGGCTGACACAGCGTGGGCTGTAATTTACTTTTCGGAGACATCTGCTGTATTTCAGTGGATGAACACACATTCAAGGAGATAACAGCAGCAGCAGTGCCACCCTTCTGAATGGTCTGACAGAGATGAAGATAGAGTTGGGTTTTGTTTTTTTTGTTTGGCTGCTGGAACTCATCATTGTTTCGCCAGGGTGGCATGGAGTGGACTGCTCCATCAACTGCCCCAGTGGCACCTGGGGTCTGGGCTGTAACCTGACCTGCCTGTGTGGGAACGGAGGGGCGTGCAATGCTCTGGATGGACGCTGCACGTGTGCGCCGGGCTGGAAGGGGGAGAGGTGTGAGGTCCACTGTCAGGTGAGGGCTCCACATGCAGTGAAGAAAACAGCATCCAGTGACAGCCTGTTTTCTGAATTAAAACCAGTGACTTGACTTGAGCTGTTATGAAAATGATAATAAGATAATACAACGTCCTTGTACAGAGTACAATGACAATAAAGGCTATTCTATTAAAGTCTATTCAGAGAGCATGTTTATACTAGTTGTGAGAAGATTTGTTACAATTAGAA
>CAAKHG010029760.1:0-11561 GCA_901007715.1 Dactylopterus volitans
CCCCTTTTCCCCGCCCCCCCCCCCCCCCCCCCCCCCCGCCGCACACAGATACCAGTCACCCTTATCTCCCGCCTCAGAACAAACATAAAAGCAAATCAGCGGTGGCACATGTTACCCAATATTCATGCTGGATGCGGCGCGGCGTCCTAATTGATTTGTTCCAAAAACCAGATGAAGTGACTCACTAAAAATCTGCGCTATATGCCCCCAGATAAGTGCAAGGAAACACAATTTTCGCTTTGAAGAGTCTCCAGCAATTATGTTTGGTATTTGCGGACAAACACCATTGTTCATGGAATTTATAGGGTCGGAGCGGAGGCCCTTACAGATGATTTATGTATTCAGCTGGGATGGATGGGGGGCGAGGGGGTGGATGGAATGGGCGAATTTCATCTGGCTGTAGAAAGCTGCAGCCCAGCGGGCCTAGAGGAGGCTTAAACATAAGCAGGACGGGTGCCAGGTCCTCTCCTCGGCCATTGTGCTTTAATTAACCTACATAGGAGCTGACTGGTTAAATGTGTGGTGATAGATAAGGCCCCTCGGATGATTGATTTATTTACTGCACATGCTAGCGATTTCCATAACATTACTACCCCAATTACTAGCCATATGAGGCACAAAAGTCATTAACAGCCGGCGTCGACGTCTATATGTGTATATATGTAACCTTGGCGTCCATTTTGGTGGATATCGGCCGCGATCGTCCCTGAAACTGGGTCTGATGCTCCGCCGGGACGTTTTTTTGTTTTTTTTTCCCGCCTCCGGGCGACAGCGAGGGACGGCTTCGGCGATGGCGGATGCGCAACTCGCGGAGACGCCGTTTTTTTTTTTTTATATATATATAAAAAAAAAAGCACGCCCAGCCCCGGCTTTGTGGAGTGAAGCCTGGCATGGGCCCAGCAGCAGTCTGAGGCTGTGATTGCAGCAGAACGTCTCCATCAGAGAGCACTAGAAGGTAACGGCGGGATTAAAATGGGCACTGCTGGCACATACAGGCGGGCAGCGTGTTTCTCTTTTTTTTTTTCTTCTTTCCCCTCCCTCCCTCCACTAGGCCATTGTTCCATATGTGCTCCACCTGCGCCTCTCAGAGCCTCGCGCCAAACACACGGCCGGCAGACTCTACCATCCTTTTCTGATTGGAAGTTGCCATGGTGATGCTGGAAGCTGTCGCTGGTAAAAAAAAAAAAAAAAAAACTAGAGAGAGAGAGAGCGCGAGAGGGAGAGGGGGTGGTGGGTGCGTGCTGTAAATCTCAACATGGTATTTTTTTAATTTAGGAAATTGGCAAAGGAAGTGTGGTAAATGAATCGTCGTTAATAATAATTCACATATGGGACAAAACACAATTAGGCTGTTTTTGGCTACAGGCGAGGAGCAGGCAGGCTCCCTCTAAAACGTGATCTCATCTCATCAAAGGCACTCCAGCTCTCCCAGTAGTCCAGAGCGAGGAGATAGCGCGCCCCTGCCCGATAATCATGTCTGCGGACGCAGTATCGGTCGAGATTATCGTCATCGGGCGGCGGCGGCGGCGGCGGCGGGACGGAGACGTCCGTCCTGACTGCCATGACCCGCCGATTGATTCCGTATCGGCTCACGCAAAAAAAAAAAAAAAAAAAAATGCTATCGGCTCGTTAGGCAACAAACGGAGAGCTCGTGCTTATGTTTTTTCCCGCCTCTGGGACGGCCGCCCGCGGCCCATCGCGGGTTTTTGTTCCATAAGTTATTTTTTCATAAAGTGTTTGGAGTGCGGAGGAGAGGCGAGCAGCAAAAGCTCACCCGTAGCTTTTAATAACAGCATGGCCACCATCCAGCATCAGACGAGCTCTGGGATTGGCTGATCCCTTCACACTCTGGCACCTGGAGCAGTCAGCGTGTGTGTGTGCGTGTGTGTGTGTGCGTATGTATGCTGCGTGTGTGTGTGTGTGTGTGTGTGGGTGGGTGAGGGTGAGAGAGACTGTTACTGGTGGCTGCACTATTGGAGGCGTGACATGACGAGAATCAAAAGCTCTCACCTGCAACCGAGTGAGAAGAAAAAAAAAAATCATTAAATGGTTTGAGGCCAAAAGAAAAAAAAGAAGAAAAAAAGCCTTTGCATAAAATCCCGGAAACTTTTAGTTTTTTTTTTTTCCCTTTTCAAAAAAACATTCTTTTCTTGATGTTAAATTCAAAGTTCAAAGTACATTCATGGAAATTCTTGGCTTGGGTTCTGGTATTTGCGGCAGGTGTGCGAGGAAATATGTGATGGTGGTGGGGGGGAACAAAAAAAAAAAAAAAACAACAAAAAAAACCAACTCTCTTGTCTAAACGCTGCCAGGCTCAAGATAGTGTGAAGCAGACAAAGCTGCAGCGATGCTCGCCGATCACCATGGTGACCCGCGTATTTGCGCATGATTAGCACCCCCTGCCGAAAACGCCTGTGCAAATATGATATGTTTATTTGCGTGTTTGTTGTCATTCATTTGGCCATTAATCCATAACCTAAACAGCGCTGTGCGGATGCCCGCGTTTGATTGCTCAGCTGTGGCTCGCAGGATCTTGCGGTGAATTTGTAGAAATTAAAAAAAAAATAATAGTAATAATAATAATCTAAAAAAAGAGGAGCTTTCGGGTGGAGGAGCGTCGTTTGTGGACGCCGAATTAAAGCTCAAGTGTCTGGGAGTTTGGTGGGGGCGCCGGCGTATCCGCTGCAGATGTGACCTTTTCCGAGTCATTGAAAAACACAGAGCGGCAGCAGACAACCTGACCTGCGGAGGAATTAGCCGCTGCCGCTGCTCGGCTCCTGCAAACCCAACAGCTTGAACACGCCTGGGCGCTGCCTCACAAAGGCGCGCAGCGGAGGAGGCCTATTAATCTTCCCAAAGCCTCAAAAAAAAAGGCAGAAGAGCCGGTGTGGGCCCCGGAGTCTGGTGCCTGGGGCCCCGCAGACAGGGGTCCTTGGCAGGCGCGGCAGGATCACTCTTGGCCCCCGATCAAAAAAAAAAAAGAAAAAAAAAAAGAGGCCGGGCCGGGACAAGGGCATAGGACAGTGGACTTGTGCCCTTTAGCAGATGCCAGGCTGGGGCTGAGCTCCGGGGAGAGGCGAGAGGATCCTTCCTGGAGCCGCTGGCCTCCGCCGACATCAATCGGGACCATAGCTGCTCTCCTTCCATCATTAAAGAGGACGCGGATGGAGGATAATCTGAGGGCACGGCGGCTTCCCTCTCTTGTGTTAAAAGGCCCGACATGGAGGCAGGGCGGGGGCCCAGGGCGGGGGCCCAGGGCGGGGGCCCAGGGCGGGGGCCCAGGGCGGGGCCCAGCGCGGCGGCTGCGCCGCTTCTGTTCTCACTGTGCGCTTTTGCCGGCCGCGTTCCCGTGGCCAGCCGCCACGGGAACCGGGAACATGAACCGGGAACACGTGTAGAGCTTTAGGAACCTCCTTTGCTCCGTCTTCAGGGTGGGTACTTTCCAGACTTGAGTGCGCAAAGATCGGCCATACGAGCGGGAGGGCCGGGGGGGAGTACCAGGAATGTGGGGGCCCGTGAAAAAAACATCACTTTGGGCCCCAGCGCTTCCACGCACCCGCATGCACTGGATAACATATCCTCAATAAGGCCAAAAAATAACATCATGACTAAAACTGCCCAGTGTAGTTTTTTTTTAATCTATAGAACATTATAATAATAATAAATAAATAACATATTATGATGATGAATAAATGATTATTTATTATGAATAAATAATAATGACAGGATTTTATTGTTTTTTTTGCCAAAAACGAATGCAAACAAACAAATTTGTTTACCAGTGCCCTCTGATGCGAACGTTCTTTTATGGTGATTATGGTTAATAATTTTCGTAAAAATAAATAAATAAATAAATAGACAACTGTTCTGTTATTTTATAGGGCCCCTGTCAGTCGTGGGCCCCTCGGAATCGTCATCGCGCACGAGCGTCACGTGATCTTGAGCTTCGTGCTCTCGCTGGTCCGGGTCAAAGACGTCTCGGGGAGCTGAACCGGGCCAACTGGACTCACCGGAGAGAGGTTCCACTTACAGCACAGAAACTGGAACCCTTTTTTTTTTTTTGCGCCTGTATGAGGAAGCAGCAGGCGGCCAAGCGACTGCATGAGCTCACTGCGACTGCGTGTGTGGCGCGCTGGACCCGGGCAGCAGCCGGGCCCGCTCCGGAACCAGTCGCGTAAGTGGCTCAAGTGGTCTTGGAATGCCGCGCTCGGCGTCGCTGCGAAGACGAGGCCGCTGCGTCTCCTGTGATGAAGTGTGATGTCGTTTTTCTGGCTGCGGGCGAATATCAAAAGCCAAACGCATCTACTATTTATGAGGGTGTTTTCACATGGGAGCCGGCGGGGGGACGGGGAGGGGGGGCGGCGGTTCATAAAGGTGCCAACGCTTTCAATGGGATGCGACTGTGCGAAACTGGAGGGGCTGGAGGGGCTGGAGGGGCGAGAGGTTTCCGAGCTCTTGGGGGACGTTCGCAGCCGCTGGAAAAAGCCTAAATTCGTGTTTCCCCGATCGTGCAGAGACACGGTTTGATCTCCCGATGCGTAAGAACCTCACAGCGCAGCCTGCGTTAGCGGGCGCAGCTCACGTGTTCGCTCGCGAGGAAAAACACTGATGAGCAACGGATCTGTCAGGTTTTTGTTTTGTTTTTTTTGTTTTTTTTTTAGTCTCTTGTAGGATCTGAGCAAGACACAAAGATCAACAATCCTAAGTTCTCCTTCTTGTTTTGTTCCTCTTTGCTGAAAACTACAGTCCGCTGTTTCAGGAAATGAGCTTCATGAAAAATGAGGGTTAAATATTTGTCTTGAGAGGTATGGCAAGTAACATTTCTGGATTTAAATGTTAAAAAAAGCGACATATTTTGTTGACAGATGTGCTCAGTGTATGATCTCAAATGTTTTCATTTTCAAACAAAAATAAATCGGTACATTTATGGCCTTTAGCCACTGAGCTAACGTGCATATATGTTGCCGGATGATTTCATTTGTAGCGTCGGCTATCGCGGCTCAAATAGTAGCGGGGTAGTTTTGTAACTGCAGGCGTGATGTCATCGGATGTGAGGACGTAACTGGACATAAACGGGAGCAACACTTCACACGCAGGCCCTCATCTGCCCGCGCGCTCGCTCACAGCGGATACGACCAGGATTCCCATGATCCAGCGCTGCCTCGTCCCGCTACGTCTCCCCGCTGTTGTTTGGATTAAGGAGCCCACAGGCGGACAAATTACATACAATGCTTTTAAGTTTGCTTTATGACCCCCGGAGAAATTGAAAAGACGCTATGGCAGATGGATAAAAAAAAAAACAACTGAATCATCTGGGTCCGCTGCCCCTCCGTGAGTCCGCTAACTGGCCTTACGTACTTAGCATCGGCCAGCCGGAGGACTCATAGGATCCGGGTCTATGGAAGCCTCGGACTCATGATTCATGATCCAGTTCAAAGATTCGATTCATTCACCCGCCAGCTCCAGTTGTCGGACGTGTATAATAACAAGCCGAGCAGGTTTTTAACAATGAGAAATTGCCCCGGTTGATAACATCGCAGCCATTTTTTTTTTCGCAAACACATGATTCTAAATGCTGAACAGATTGATACAGCTTCTTTTTTTTTTTGCTCCTAACGATTTCCATCAGAAAACAGGGCCCATGCTGCAAAATGCCATAATTCCCCTTTAATGCGCGTAATCTCTGCATCAAATGCGCATGGTTGAAAAGGTTCCTTTTAAAAAAGTAACTCATCACGTAATCCCATCACCATAAAGTAATGCCATTAGTATCAACAAGCATTTTCATAATCCCTCTTCATTTAAAACTAATTCCCCGCCGGTCCCCAGGGTGCAGTTGGAGCCCGACCCTGACCTCTGACCTTTATGAGGGATGTGAGGGGGGGGGGGGGACCAGAATTTCACCGCGCACATCAAAAAAGCGGGAGGCCATTACGATCCACATCCATTAACCATTTCAAAGCGGCGCGCATGGGAAAGCGCTCGGGATATATGGGCGAGGCGCTGCCCTCCGCGGGAGAAACTCCTGCCGGCTCCGTGTAAATCAGAGCTAAAGGACGGGAGGCGACGGCCACTCGGAGCGGCGGCGCGCTCCGCCAGCCGCGCCACGGCAAGTTTTCCGCGCTTTTCGTTCTCGGGAACTTTCGACGTCTTAGATTCAGCGCGATGTCAAAAAGAAGTTGGCATGGGGGGGAAATAAAAAGTGAGTTGAAGACTCGGCACCGTTGAGCCGTGGTGGTGGTGGGGGGGGGGGCGTTGCCTCTTAGACAAATAGTCCTGGCTGCGGCTGCGGCTGCGGTGCGGCTCAGCGTGTGTCGGGACCCATCAGAACGGACCGACCCGGCTGAGGCCGGCGCTCTCTCCACCCCGCCCAGCCTCCCAGAACTGAACAGAGCTCCTCTTGTGCCTCGGTGGACATCGGCAAGTTAAATCCATTTCCTCGCCTTTTTTTTTTTTTTTTTTTTTTTTTTTGATTCATACTTTTCTTTCCTCCTCCTTTTGTTTTTACTCGTCCCGTGAAGTCGTTTTTTTTTTCTTTCTTTTTTCTTTTTTTTTTTTTGTCCTCTGATTGAACTTTGGTGGAAAAAAAAAAATGGAGGTCGGTGGCAGGCCGGGGGAATGGATGGAGGGGTGGGTAGGGGGAGGAGGCGGTGGAAGGAGTTAAAGTGGTCACAGTGAATCAAGGAATCAAGGCGTGCTGAGAGCGAGGGAACGGCGAGGGAACGGCGAGCGCAAAGCGTCGCGGCCGCTGTCAAGGCTGCTACTCGAAGTGCAGAATCACTCCATTAAAAGTGGCCGCAATTCACATCTTGCGAAAAAACAACAACAAAAAAACCAAACGGTGATGATACTTTGGAAAAATCCAATCCGGTAAGTAGGATCTTCTTTAAAAAAAAAAAAAAAAACAACAACAAAAAACTGAATTAATTCCCTCTTTCTATCGTGTTTTTTTCTTCTTCTTTCAACACAAACTTGTTTAATTAGCGCCTGAGAGGGAAGTGAAGAGGGGTCAGCACTTTTCTCGCCACCGAGCCCCACTGTCCCGCCCGCTCATTGCCTCTATCGCCAATCGAAGATGTCCACATTAACCTCAGGAGGGGGGAAGTGAGGGGGGGTGGGTGGAGATGGGTGTGGGTTGGTGGTGGCTGGCGGCGGCGGCGGCGGCGGTGGAGGGGGTCAGCCCGGAGCAGCTTGTTCTCATCACGGCGAGGTTCATCTACACTGTATGCTGGATGTGGATTAGGGGATGAAAGAATGCCACTCACTGTGAAATTGCCTGATTTTTATCGGGGATGTTGGGGGAGCAGCTGTGCACAATCCTCTGCCCTAATCCTGGGGGCCGGAGAGAGGACCCAGCAAGGAGGGGGCGCGGGGGTGCGCGGTTGTGTGTGTGTGTTTTTGCCCCTGTGTGTGTGTGTGTGTGTGTGTGTTGCCCGCATGCCGAGGTGTATAAATGGGGGAGGCGGGAGGAGGTGCGGGCGGCGGGATTCTGAATGGTTGTGTTTATGCATGCTCCTCCAGTCCACTAGTTATCCCCTGATAACTTATCCCAGTGTTTGTCCTCCTCATGAGTGTTTTGGCAGCAGAGTGGAAGCGGCAGCCGAGGATTCAGCCCACGGCCGAGGAGACGGCTCCGCTTTTCATGTTTCAATTGGAGGAGGCCATCGCCAGTTAAGAGCTGTGTCATAACAATGTTATTGATGCAATGACTGTATAATCCCGTCCCTGCACTATCTGACTGTGCCTGCTGCCGGAATTGAGAGGAAGAGGAAATCCAATTATGAAGTTTTTAACATTTTTTTTTTTTTTTTTACCCTCTCCCAGTATTTTCATATCCGGCGCAGAACACGACAAACAAAACTGATGGACTCACCTTTGACCACCGCTCTTTAATGTTGTTTTTTTCCCCCCCTATCATTAATTGATGATTGTAAGTTGATATCAGCAGGGGCACGTTTGTGGTTTGTGGTGGTTTCAGGGCCGCTAACGTGGTTTCTCGGGTTGGGTGGCATGCTGAACCAGAACGGGAGCCGAGTGTTTGCTTGCCGCGTACGCCTTCGAGAACGGTCAGTGATCAGCCATAACATTACGACCACTTACAGGTGATGTGGGTAACACCGATTATCTGGTTACCATGGCACCTGTAAGTGGGTCGGATATACTCGGCAGCTGGTGAACATTTTGTCCTCAAAGTTGATGTGCGAAAAGCAGGGGGGGAAAAAAACGGTCAAGTGTGAGGGGTGTTCCGCTGCGTTCAGGATTCATCAAAAGTGAAGAAGGCGGCCTGGTATGATGGACATCTTTTTTTTTTTAAGCCACGTGGATGGCACATGGCACCAGGATGCACTATGGGAAGAAGGCGAGTCGGAAGAGCCAGTGTGATGCTTTGGGCAACGTTCTGCTGGGGAACCTCGGGTCCTGCCATCCATGTGGATGTTCCTTTGACACGTAGCACCTACCTAAGCATTGTTGCAGACCATGTCCACCCTTTCATGGAAGCGGTATTCCCTGATGGCAGTGGCCTCTTCCAGCAGGATAATGCTCCCTGCCACAAAGCAACAATGGTTCAGGAACGTTTTGAGGAACACAACAACCAGTTCAAGGTGTTGACTCGGCCTCCAGGTTCCCCAGATCTCCATCCAACCCAGCATCTGTGTTGATGTGCAGAACAAACCAGTCCGATCCACGGAGGCCCCACGTAAGTAAGGACTTAAAGGATCTGCTGCTAACATCTTGGTGCCAGATACCACAGCACACCTTCGGAGACCTAGTGGAGTCCAGGCCTCTGTTTTGGCCGGCACAATACTAGGCAGGTGGTCATAATGTTATGGCCGATCGGTGTATACAAGCGATCTCGTTCTGTGTCTGTCTCTTTAGCGATATCGTAACGTACAGGCAACAGGACAAATAAGCCTCCTGGGTCTTGTTGCATCACATTATTGCTGCGCGCAGGACTCGACTGGCTTCATCAAAATAAGTTCTCCGGGTATTAAGGCGCATAACAGAGCTATATCGCACATAATTAATACACGACCAACTGGTAGTGCAGCCCCCCCCCCCTCCATCCCAATCCCCCCAAACAAGAACACAGAGTGATTAGCAGAGCTGTTGTAGACCTCGAAATTTAATTCGGTTCGACTATAAAGCCGCCCAATTCTATGTGACTGGCTCAAATGCGCAAAGCTAAGTTACCCTGCATCTGCAGCTGCCAGCCTGGCGTCACCACGAATAGCCGCTATTTCTGAGGTAATTTCACTTTTTTTTTTTTTTTTCCCCCTCTTTGTGCACAAATCTCATGCTTCCTCACGGCAACCCTCGACCTAACTCACGAGACGGAGGAACGAATGAAGGCAGCGGAGACCAATAATATTTAGCTTGTTAGCTACCGTCACACTGACTATCATCATCACAACCGCGAGCAATAGCAGCTAAATGCTTCCCGGGTTTAATCACCTCTGGAAGCGGAGCACTGGTGCTTTGTCTTACTCTCATCCGATTGGCGCGTTTTCTGCTAAAATCGCTGCAAATTTGTGGCCGCAAAGTGACGCGTCAGCCAGCCGGCGCGGGGGACGCGGCGGCGTTAAGTGGCACTGCGAGACGCTTCAAGTGCGCAGCTTTTAAATCTTTTTTATGCCATCATAGTGCAAGCAGCAGGCGGCGAAAGTTAGCGTGTGGCTGCTGAGGGTAGCGGAGGAATCAGCGGAGGAATCCGAGCCGGGATCGGCTTCATTTGTGCGCACAAACGAGGAGTTCGGTTCGGTTTTAAGAACCTAAAAAACTAGAACTAATATATAAATGTAATGTCAAAATGGACTTAAAGGGAGAGTGCGCGCAAATCAGCAGATATCTCTGGCCACTTCGGGCCACCCCTTGGCTCCGCCCACGATAGGCACAAGGAACTGACTAAGAGGGAAGCGGAAGTGTGATTATCAATGTAGCATTTTCTGAACGCTAGTGGAGAGTTCAGCGACTGAATCAGAACCAGAACTGTTGGTTCTAACTTTGCTCGCAAGGCCTTTGGACACAAATAGAACTATGAGATCTGCGATACGGCGCAAGCTGAGGATGAAGACGCCGATGTTTATGACAGGAATCGCTGGAAACCAAAACGGATTTAAAGGGAGACTGCGTTTACGTCGGAATGCAAATCAGCAAATGCGGAATATGTCCCTCGCTACTCCAGGCCGTCCCTCGGCTCCGCCCCCTGATATGCACGAGGGACTAATTTAGCGGGTAGCGGTAAGTATCATTATCAATATAGCATTTTCAACAAAAAAAACGCCACATGAGCGCCACATGCCAGCAAAGCTCCCTATCTGCTCTGCCTCCGTGGCGGCGCCGAGGTGTTTTTGCGTGCGGGGCCGATCTCGCCGGCCGCGCCCGCCGCACGAACTGGAGCACGCTCAGCAGGTGACGGGCAAACATATGCCTCGGATGCCATGGGGTCCTGAAGCCGGATCATCTCCAAAGGCTAACTGGCAGGTCTAAGTAGGGACGGCATTAATACATATTATTCACAAAGAGCATGATTGAACAGAAAAATGTGCCCGCCGTGTACCCAGCTGCTTTGTTGGCACGCACCTCGGCTTCTGCCCGGGTTTCAAGAGCGAGCTCGGATTTAGCCACGCATTCACTGAATTCCCCATGCAGCTCTTATTCATTCATCCAGGCACAAGCTGGGCTGCACCAACAAACTGGTATCTGTGTGCGCGCGAGAGACCCGGAGCATGTGTGTGTGTGTGTGTGTGCGCGCGCGCGCGTGTGTGTGTGTGTGTGTGTGCGTGCGCGTGCTGGTGCCAGCTCCTCCACCAGTCCCGTAAATCGCAGCAAATTCAGATTTCTGACAAGTAGATTCAATAAATTGTGGGACCTGACGAGCAGCGTTTTTATTTCCTGAAGGGCCCTTTATTCCGGGGCCGCTGTGAAGCCGTTTCACACGCGGGCGCCTGATGTTTTTTTTTTTTTTTTACCAAAAAAAAAAAAAAAAAAAAAAAGGTTCAAGGACGCATCCCGGCCGTCACTTCCGGTCTGCATCCTGGCAGTTAAACAAAAAAAAAAAAAAAAAGAAAACCAAGAAAAAACACCTCATTGATGTCCTCACCTGTGGCGCACGGCTGGTCTTACCTTCCCTTTTACCTTCATGAGCGGTGCGTTTCCTCAGCTTTGCTTCCCAGCCATCAGGAGGTCAGCAGGTGCTTCTGTGCAAGGCTGGATGCTGCTCACATGTGATGGGTATATTTGGAGATACACTGCCCTCTAGAGGCAGAGATGATGACAGGCTTTATTTCTCTTTTCTTTTCTTTTTTTTTTTTGTCGCTGGGAAGTTTGCTCGGGTCCTCAGGGCCAGAGACTCGTGATGAACTTTACTGTTGAGGAAGCTTTTGTCAGGATCTGTGTGTCTCCTCAGGCGTTTGAGGGGGATGACCAAAATATTAGGGACACCTCTCAGTGTAGCCCAGTACAGCCCAACAGCATCACAATTTACTGCCCCAGTAACAACAATTCAATGAAAATTTGACATCAAACACCTCCTGAATGGAGAATTGAATCCAAGGCTGTCG